>JACCPG010001205.1:0-118767 GCA_016069955.1 Drepana arcuata
GCCCTCTCGCACGCCGCCGACCTGCACGAGAAGGTACCTACTCCTCACACACACATACACACATAACGCTCCCCCGCGCTGACCTCCACACGCCCCTCTCGCGCGCCCTCTCGCACGCCGCCGACCTGCACGAGAAGGTACCTACTCCTCACACACACACGCAAACACTCACTTGCACAAAACTCTCTCTTGCGCTGACCCACACACGCCCACTTCTCGCACACGCCGCCGACGTGCACATACACATACACACTGGCACATCGTTCTTCGGCGCTGACCCCCAATACACTCCTACCTTAAGCTCCGAACTGCACAAGTAGGTACTCTACACACACAAAAATATGGCACAAACGCCCTCCGACGCTGAAACACAACCCTTACTTACGCCGCCGAACTGCAAGGGAAGATACTCCACACTCACACATACTCCTTCACACAGTCCGCCACGCCCCCTCCCGTCCCTCACGTGTCTTTATATGCACTGATGCTGCTCTTTCACAGATCGAGCACCTAAGGTTGGAGCAATCCAACACCGACGTCTACGTGCTAACGGAACATATCAAAGACTACCTTGGCTTGATCGGCGCTATTAAAGACGTTTTTCATGAACGAGTTAAGGTAAATTACACGAAGCCATAGAGATGATTTGTTTAATAGAACCTTATTGCTAGTGTACTTATGACTCATTTTAGGTATTCCAAAACTGGCAGCACGCTCAAATGCAACTTACTAAAAGGAGAGAGAACAAAGCTAAGGCGGAGCTCGCGAACAGGCCGGAGAAGATAGAACAAGCGTCCAATGAGATTATTGACGTAAGTTAGAACTGACTTATTTTGGGTCGTACAATCGCGCCGATATCGACACTTAAAATTTATTACAACTGATTAACTATTAAGTACCTAGTATTTAATTTCTTAATTCCAAGGGATTAACTCACTTAGAATGTTATTAAATCAGAATGAAGAGCTGGAAAGTTTACTGATCAAACGTTTTTAACTTAATTCTCGAATGTATGTATTATTTTAATAAAAGTGCTGTTTTTGTTTTCTTTTGCGAAAATGTTGACATTAGCATAAAATAAAATTCCTCACTGTAATAAAATTTTATAGTAGATTTAGTTCTACAATTGGGCGTGATTGGTAGCGCTGCGATCGTGTTCCACATTTAAACTTTTCCCAACAGGGCCCTTTTTTATATTCCGAGACTAGACAATGCTAAATCTATCTTTAGAGTGGAAATGGAACGTTTGTGAACTGATGCTATGTTGTAGTGGGAAGCGAAAGTGGAACGTGGCCAGCAGGAGTTTGACACGATATCGCGCGTGATCAAGAAGGAGCTGGAGCGGTTCGAGGAGCTACGCCTCGACGAACTGCGAGCCACGCTGCTGCGGTACCTCGAGGAGCATATCAAACATCAAGCGCAGGTGACTTACGAAGATCATATTTTTTTATTTACTAAACTATAGTGGCAAGTGGGTGGGCTGTGTGCTTGATTGCACTATTAATTGTGGTAATGAAGAAAAAGAGACATTAGCTTGATTATAGTTTGTTCCGTTGTCGCAAAAGCGAGAGGTAGGGCATAACGGGTTTCCCGTTCGAATTTGGAGCTGCCCGACTGGGGCAGGACCTCCACCTTATAGAAGTCCGTAGCCAAATAACACAATTTATTGTGTTGTGCTCCTACGCGGTGAATAAGGTTTCGAGTAATGAGCTCCTTGGGGAAGGGGGAGGATTGTTATATTATGTTGGCAGCAGAGGGATTAGTTCCATAGTGCGGCCAACACAGTATAACTCTCCGAACACAGAGTGGCAACGCGCAAGTGATACTTCGGTATTGCAAGCGTAAATAGGCTGCGGTAACCATTTTCCATCAGGTGGGCCCGTATGCTTGTTTGCCACTCTAGTTGTATAAAAAAAGCCGTTTTCGTTTTCCTTAAAGTGTTTTCCGCTTTCAGTCGATGAGGTACTGGGACGCCTTCCTACCCGAAGCTCGGGCGATCAAATGAGTAGGGGAGGGGCGGCGACACCGCACATCTCCGTAACGTACGCCAAACAAGACCGTAACACCAACCATATTAGACTCATTCTCATTCGGTGCAACTAATATAACGATAGTAAATGAATTTATTCATAACAAATTTCAAATTCATAAAAATCTTCCGTTTAAATATATTTCTAAAATTCACGCTGAGATCGAGGTTCATTTTTTTTCTAATTTGTTAGTTTTAGTTCCTAATTAAACCTAATTCAAATATAGAACAAACAAGGCGGTTTCATTTCATAGCTTCCTATTGGTCGATTTTACGTGTGGGCGGGGCATATATTTTTTACTGAGAGACTGAGCTTATTAAAATCCAGAAACTACGTGATAATAATGATGAGACATAAATCATTAAAAACATAATACTTTTTTTATTGATATTGCATAGTAGAGATAGAAAATGTTTTAATCTATGATTAATCAAAAATCCAATTAATCATTCTATGCTTTATCAGTGGCTTTTCCAAAGATAATATTGTTTTAATACATTCATTTATTATCGTTATATAAAGTGCATTTGTTGTTAAACAAATATAAGACTTACTTTAAGTGCACTACAGTTTAGTTTTCATATATCCGCTAGCAGCAAAAAATTCATAAGGTCCAAACACTTTATACTGATCTCTTGGTTTGATTATATAACGAGAACAATTTACACTATGAATGCTTGAGATTTGAAGTCTGGGCAGAATTCACGATTTTCAACTTAAGTACATGCAAGACTTATTTTGCATCGACATTATATATAAATGTATGTAATAAATATCTTAATAATAATAATAATAACTGCTAATCTGAATTTAGCGAGATAAAGGCTTTCCAGATATAGTTAAAGATAAAGAAGTGGATAAAAAGAAAGAAAGATATTTTTTTTCTTTTTTGCAATAGCAATATCATACATGTGCACACTGAATGTGCATAATATTCTGAGCAGACTTCAAAATAATTGTACAAGATGATGAATATAAATGTGATGTATTCCTCTCCAGAAGTGATTGTAGTTACTCTGTAAGGTAGATTAATTGATAATCACAAAAATATATTTTCATTAATTAAGAGAATACTGAATTCGAATATATTTTGCAGTAAACTGTACTATTCATATAGAGGTGCCAAGATCTCAAATACGCTGTAATTGTATAAATATATAATTATACAAGTAGACTCTTTCAATTTGAATTAAATTCGAATTAACTGTCATTGCTGTCACTATTCCAGTGAGCGAAAGGGACGGCTGTATGAACAACATATAGGTACCTATATGTTTGTCCCTGTCGTACAATTTGTGACAGATGACGCTCCAAAGTATTTTCAGCACGGTTTATGTGAATTTCATACTTTTAACGCTCTTTCAATCTACACCACCAGAGTCCTTTGGGTATGCTATTTCATAAAGCTGTGAATTATCGCCCAACACTGTTATACGCATACGATTTTTGCCTAATAACATTAATTAATAACATAGCATTAATTGCAGGTATTTTACAAAATCGAATTTCAAATTACAACCGTCCACGAACAATGATAAATGTATAAGAGCAGCGCACGAATTGTCGGGCGGTAGTTCCAGCATTCACAAAAGCTGTTTTTGAAATACCTCCACTTTTAAAATACTTGGGCTGTCGCTTATCGGTCAGGGATATAAGCGCCTTATATCAACTGCACAAGAATACTTTTGGCTTAAATGCCGATGTTAAGGTGTTTTTCTCAAGATCCGTCGCTCGTATTGAGATTTTTTTATTTGTCATCACTTTATATTTTTATAGTCATTTGTTTTTTTTTGTAACTCTAAGAATGTTAGTTAGGCATATTAGACATTGTATGTATTCCAAAAGATTTTATTACGCGCATGTTTCAGTCAAAGTATTAAATTGGAAATTAACGAATAGGCTAGTAATATTGTTGTAATTGTTTTGTTATGAACTGTAAAATTTGCGTAGTCAAATCTATGTCCTAGTTGTGGTGAAGAAAGTATATAATTTTACTGAAAACTATTCTTATGTATTGTAATATTTTTAACGTAAAATAACAGTCATATTTGAGAAATTGTATAAAACATTCCGAATTATATAGTAGTTTACTTTCCCATGTTTCGATATAAAATAAATTTTCTTTCTTGAAATATTCCAGACACTAATAATTGTCCAGATTAATTACTCTGACCGTAACTATATTTACCTTAGTATACTTTAGGTAGTATGATTGAAAAAATCGAGTTTAACGTATTCCTTATTTTTTATATTGCCAAATATATTTAGTGGTAATTTGGTGTAATGGAAGATATGAATAATTATAAATAAAGTATATAATGTTGGTTTCCATTTCATTATTGGTATTATTTACAGTACTTATTAAATTTACGCGACGTTAAATTTCGCTACGAGACTGCAATTGTTTAAGAAATTCTGAGGGTACATAAAAGGCATTTGCAAATCGACACTTCATAAGAGGTGCATTATAATAATAAACGCTTTAATATTGTGTGTACAAAGGGGGGGCTATATGGGAAAGGTAACTGACGTTAATTTGCTTTGATTCCAAATATTACTGATTTATTCTATTTCGTATTTTTTTTTTATCTTTTTGGAATTAAAGGATTAAGTGCCATGATTGATCACTGGTAATCAATCTAGTAAACATGACTGGATCAGGAATCAGTTTTTTTTATATGTAATATATTTTCACGCCTTCCCACTGGGGGGAATGTGGGTATGTAGAACCACGTCCACATTCCGCCGGATATACTTTAGGCCCCAACGTAAAGGATGACGTATCCATCGCCGTTACTCAAGCACGACTAGACATACATACGTCTTTGAATTTCATCTTGAACCTAAGCCTGTTTCCGATTTTTCCTCCGCAAAGCTCGTGGTGTGACTCACTACACTAAGTTCAGGAAAACTCATTGGTACGGTGGGGATCCAAACTTGCAATATGTGTTGCAGGCACTCGAAGCACTAGGCCACCACGGTTCTTTTATATAGGTATATGAATATTCCAATGATGCCCAGCAGTTATTAAATTGGAATTATGAATATAATATTTGTGTCACTTGTTTAATTTGTCTAATTTGTGAATGTGAGAACTTTGTAGGCTTTGTAGATTCTTAGATCTTGCTAACATTGTTATAATTATCTTGTTTTATGTATGCTTTGTATAGTAAGCAAAAATTGTATATGCCTAATGATTTGCAAAGAGGAACCATGGAGTTTCCTGCCGGTTCTTTTCCATGGAAGCGACCAACCCGAACCGTGCTTCTTTTTCGACGTTTTATAAGTGCCCACCTGGGCCTATGTGAAATAAAAAGATTTTGTTTGTTGATTGATTGATTACATTATAGTTACAATTATATACTAAAAGTAATTCATATTGTGACTCTCTCGTAGCATGAGTTCTGGTTCTGGAACATTGTTCTGATACGTAGTAGACGTATCAGAACAATGGCGAGACCAATCACCTCGATCCAAGTACTTTTAGGTGCTAAGCAAACACAGATAAGGGCACCCCCTATGGGGTAGCTATTAACAGACAAAACTTTTAGAACGTCCTAGAGAGCTGAGCTGGACAGTTTAAAAAACAATGATTCACTCAAGTCATCGTAGGTTGATTCTTATCAATTGTCAATGACAAATTAGGAACAGTCGGAATGGAAATCCTTTTTAACCGTAATTAATTTAAGGTACAGTGATTAATGAATACCAAAATCAGAGTACGTGGACTAATAATGTTGAGTCGATAACTTATCAACAGATTAGCAATTGATTAACGGCATTATATATAGATATTGGTACATAAACATTGCGTTGTTTAAACTAACGAGTGGTGAGTGAATTGTTATTCTACCTTGTACACTTGTATTTACTATTTGGTACATCTTTGCTTCAATATATCTTCAGGCCTTCCCACAAGTGTCCCAAAGGAGTATCAAGTGTAGGATGAATCAACACGTTGTTTTGGCTAGAGATATATTTGGGTGCGACAGATGGCGAGTCCGTCGCAGTGTTTCAGGCACATTACATACGCCTTTGTATTCCTTCATCTTAATTTAATGATCGTGGTCTGATAAATTACTGAACGTTCTGAAAACGGTGGGAAGGTGTGAGGAAATAAAGTTTACTAGTAAACGCTTTCACGCCTTCCCACAAGTCCCCAAAGGTGTAGGCAGAGGTGTATATGTAGTACCCACACATCCACTTTCCGCCATATATATTTATCTCATTGCTGGGCATTGGCCTTCCTCCGCCCTTACCATAATTTTTGGTCTTTCTGAATACATTCAGATATATTTTTACCCATCGGCTGAAGTAGATTACCGAATCCATTTATCGATAACAGAATTAGAAATTATTATACTGATTATTCTTGTCATTATTAGTTGTCATTCATTAAAACAACTCAGATTATGACGCGTGCAATAATTAACGACTATTATTTTCAGCTATCATGAAGTTCCTGGTTGCGTTCGCATTCCTAGCAGCAGCTTCGGCTGCAAGCATTATACCCATTCAGATGCTTGAACCCGTGAGGTATGAGGTTCCCGACATCAGTCCCCTCATTGTGCCTGTGGAGGTCATGCAAGCTATAATGATGGCGGAACTTAACGCTATCAATCATGATGGTGAAATCCCCGCTACCGCCGTCAATTTCGTCGACTTCGCCGTGAACGCTGAGGAAACCCCCTTAGAAGTTGCCCTTGATGATGTAGCCGAAGGTGTGGCCGTCAACTTTGTCGATGTTGCCAACAACGACGAAGAGACCCCTGTTGAAGTTGCCGAAGGTTTGGCTATAAACTTCGTCGATGTTGCTGACAACGCTGAAGAAACCCCTGTCGAAGATGTTTTTTATCGTGATGCTGAAGAAGGTATGGCGGTCAACTTTGTCGACGTTGCTGACAACGCTGAAGAAACCCCTGTTGAAGTTGCCGAAGAAGGTTTGGAAACCCCTGTAGAAGTAGCCGAAGAAGGTTTGGCTGTAAATTTCGTCGATGCTGCTGACAACGCTGAAGAAACCCCTGCTGAAGATGTTATTGCTCGTGATGCTGACGCAGGTCTGGTCGTTAACTTTGTCGACGTTGCCGACAACGCCGAGGAAACCCCTGTTGAAGTTGTCGAAGATGGTTTGGCTGTAAACTTCGTCGATGTTGCCGACAACGCTGAAGAAACCCCCGTTGAAGTTGCCGAAGAAGGTTTGGCTGTAAACTTTGTCGAAGTTGCCGAGAACCAGGAAACACCTGTCGAGAAGGTCATCGTAGTCGACGCCCCTTTAAATGGACTGACTGAAGATTTGCCGCAAAACTACCCCGGCAAACAATTCGACAGCCCCCTCCTTCGCAACTTAAAAGTTTAAGTAATTATCTACAAAATTTATTGGAGGTTAATAAAAAAAACTGTATATAGACATCATTAAAGTAAACTAAAAAAATTTATGTAGGTATTTTATTAACACAACTATTTCTATACTAATAAATATTTGTCCCCTCCTATTACAAATATAGCTTAAACAATCTTTTTGTATGCCCATTCGCTTATACAGACAGTACCTTTTTTTTTTTGTTTGCTACCATTTGTAACAAGGGGATTTGAGTTAATTGATGATCATTTAAGCACGTAATCCTCTGGATATTCCATAACTTTGGGGAAATTTGTAACCTCTTCTTTGGGAATATGGTCTAACCTAGTAGGCACTAGACGGTGCTGTCGAATTTGACTGGTGATATTCTCTGAGACATCTTTTGGTATGTCTTCCCCAGGGTAAATAATCAGTCGCTCCATGGTGTGACGCCTTTGCAGGTTGCCTTTCAATGATCTGTACACAGCTTTCTTGATGATCTGAAAATATTTTCGACCTTTAATCAAGGATCAAAAGTATAATTTATACAATCCATCAATAATGTCACAATTATCTGCTTTTAAATTTTATCTTCATTTGACACTATTTTTATACTACAAATGTGGCATACAATTATTATGCAGACCAGATAGTAATTGGTTAGGTGCAGTAACCAGGAACAACACTTCACATTGGCATAGGAAGAGTTTTGTTAAGAGGATAATTCACGATAAATTTTGGCATTATAGTAAAAGTATCAGAGTAATTATTTTTTCCATTCTCATTCCTAAAAGCTGTGGTGGTCAAGTGGTTCGAGCAACATGAAGAGTGTAGGTTTGAATCCCTCTGAGTACCACTTTTTCTGAACTAAAGTACAGTGATTAGTCATTGTGCTTACGGTGAAGGAAACATTAAGTGGAAACCTGCATATGTTTCAGAAGAAATTCAAAGGTGAGGCAAGTCCATGGCGGTTACTAAAGGATGACTATGTGCTTTAACAGCAATGGACTCACCATTTGTCACAAGTGGCAAAGGTGTAATAATACCCTCTTTTAACCCCTCAAGGCTATAGGTTAACACACTACTACCCAAGAGAATGGAGCAGTAATGATATATATAAATTTTATGTAGGTGAAACCATAGGGCAAAGGTAGTAACAAATAAAAATATCCCAGGTTCATAAATGGTTTTGAGGTAACCACTTCATTACCTAAATCATCAGATTTCAGATTCAGTACTCAAATCTGGAAAGTATATCATAAGAATAAAGAATTTGAACGAAGCAAAAGAGGGCTGTAAATGTGGAGGACCGCTGTTCTAGTGTCTGTTTACCTCACGAGGACTGCGGCCTATTGATATGTATGTATGTTTGTCTCCTTACCATGGTTGGGTCCTTATTATGCAGCTCCCACGCTAAAGTCCATGTCGCGCCGCCCGGATAACCGGTGTGATGGAAATAGGCGCGTTTCCTCCAATCGTCGCCTCTTAAGGCTATATCTCTACTGTTTATGCACACCACTACGTCTCCACAATCGTTCATGGGATGGTAAATAGGCTTGTGTAAGCCCATAAGGTATTTCTTAATTAAATCAGCCGATAAGTAAGGGTCCTGCCATTTGCAGTCGAATATGTGCCAGGTACGAGCAAATGTAGCCCATTGCTGAAAGCAAACCATTCATTATAAATAAATAATTTCACTTTTGGCTTCCACTATTGGAGGTTATATTGTTTCGATATTTGTTTTATTTAAACCCTGATGTAACCTGTGTGTACCTGAACTCTTTTCACTGCAGACATTATTTTAAGCCTTAAAAGATATTATTAAGTATTTCATGCAGTTGCTGAGCGTCTTAAATATTTGACAATAAAAAAAGGTTATTTGACTTATTTGATTTGATACTTTACCGAGCGAAACGTCAAATTCATTCGGTGATAATTCGTTCGGAAATTAAGTATTTGGGCAACATTTATAGCCTTGCACTAAGCAAAGAACTTCCCATAGACAATACCATAGTCTTTTCCAGGGAGTTTTCTGTTTTCCAGGGACCTTAGCTACAAGACGGCTTTATGTACATACGTATCATCATACCGAGTCCCTCACAAGCTAAGTGCAAAAGATAGGGCGACTTGTCTATTTCCCAATAGTTTTGTTTAGTCATGAGTTCTTGACCATCTTAATGAAACAAAATATGTATGTCCCCTTCATGCAGATGTGCTGCTGTGATAACAGACTTACATTAAAACTATGCTATTACATAATATAAGATAGCTGTGACACAGTGGAGAAAATCGATACGAAAAATCGGAGTACGAAACTAGACTTTTTTCAAATTAGATCACTAACTCGGGTTTATTTTAAGTCCTCTTAGTTATTTTTTCTGAACAAATCACTTTTAGAGCTTTGAATATTATTTTCTAATAGTGCCACTTTTGAAGTGGATATTTTCAAGGGTTATAAGGAGTACTTTTCAAGGGTTAATATTACCAACAGAATAATTCAGGATGTATTAACTAAATAACCATTTGTAATAATAATCGTAATAAGTATAATAAAAGTTATAATATTCAACATAATCATCTTATATTCACTATATAATAACAATTAAAATGCAATATGCACAATCTTGTAAATACTATTGCAAAAACATTATTGCTTGGACAGTCTTGTTTAAGACATATCATTATGACGTGTAAAGAAATAACATAATTATTCGTTGAGATGTAGATCCTTTCTCAAGGTATACGCCGACACATGCATCATGTTGGGTTCGTTTTTAAGGAAATTGTCTATGGCCTGGGCCCGGACATCCTCCCAAGCATAGAGATCTCTGTATATAGGTCGCACGTACTTCATACGGCCTTGACTGTTAATGAATTCGAATACCTCGTTGAGTTTCGATTGATCTTTACTTTTTATGCATAATCTCAGCCATCTGTAACAAATGCAAGTTTACCATGAAGACTCAAATAACACAAAAAATAAGTAAGATAACAACCGCTTGCCATAAAATACGAAGTGCTTGGCATAATCTGCAATATCATGAGTACAACAAGTGCACTTAGAAATTAGGAAAAAAGACATTTATTTATGCTTTTACCTTAGAAATAAGAAATACATTATCTCCAATCAAAGTGCCAGAGATGATAGGGGAGACACCTTACAATATTCTTATATAATTAAAAACAAGATTACACCTAATGTCTTTATCACAAGTCGCCAAAAATAAAATGTTGGTGGAAATTTCTAGGTAGCTTCGTCATGCAAAAGCCTAAAAGGTCATTGAACTTCCTTACCTGTATAAAATCTCCGTGTTCTTACTGACATCGATCCTATACTCAGCCCCCACAAGGCGCAGCTTGTCGACGGACATTGGCTCGCGCTCGATCAACTCCTGTAGCAGGTTAATCATCTGATGCGGGGTGAACGACTTGACGTCATCGTACGAGAGCGTTGCGTTCTTCTGGTCCAATTTGGACACTAAGCTTGTTATCGACTTGGTCATTGATGTGTCGTAGCTGGAGGACAAAACAACATGTATTAATACTTCTATATCTTCACGCCTCCCCACAAGCCGCACTGTCCGATAGGGTAGGCAGAGTTGTAGCAGCATCCTCTCTTGGCCTGATATATTTAGTTGCTAATGTGACAGGTGGCAATACCATCGCACTATTTAAGGCGCGACTATACACGCGTCCTTGAATTTATTTACAAACTAGCAGTGCCTCGCGGCTTCACCTGCTTAAAATTTAATTTCAAATATGTCTTAATCACAAGCTAGGTAGATGAATGAGCGACAATTCTCTGTATACTTATAGACCTCTTTCGCTGCATCTGCAATCATCTCTCTTAAGTAGCGTAGTCTCTTTATACAAGAGTGAAAGTTCTTCATTTAATAATATTTGTATATCCATGTTATATGAACCATCAGTTAAAATAAAAGCCGTGGTGGCCGAGTGGTTCGAGCAGTTGCCTGCGACTCAAAGGTCGCAAGTTCGAATCCCGACTGTACCAATGAGTTTTTCTGAACTTAAGTACAGTGATTAGTCACACCACGAGCTTTACGGTGAAGGAAAACATCGAGAGGAAACCTGCATACGTCTGAGAACAAATTCAAAGGCGTATGTATAGTCGTGCTTGAGTAACGGCGATGGACTCGCCATCTGTCACGTTGGCACCTAATATACCTCTGGCGGAAAGTGGGTGTGTGGGTATTACCTATACACCTCTGCCTACCCCTTCGGGGACCCTTGTGGGAAGGCGTGAGGATATATTATTATTTATTATTATATTATAGTTAAAATAAATGAAGGCTTAATATGACATTGAAACTATGCCAATTTGACTTACTTGGGTATAACGGGAGGCATTCCGCTCTTGTAAAGCCAAGTGTCCCAGTCGACAGCCTCCAGCTCATCCTTGTCCTCGAAATACTCAAGTAGGTAATCCTTAAACTCACTTGTGTCCAGGGATTTCTTCTGGAACTTCTGGAGGTACGCCCGTAGGAAGTCGTCGAACACTTCTGCAATATGGATTAAACATACCATTTTCTCTTTTCATTAAAATTGAGTTAAGCACGAGGTCGCAATTCAATAAGTTTATTTATCCTACTAATATTATAATTGTGGAAGTGGGGATGTATTTTCCTCTTTCTACTAACTATTGAAGAAGCATTTAATGAAATTTGGCATAAAGATAGATTATTAGCTGCATTAACACATGGGATAAGTAGGTGTTATACCAAAAAAATGAATGACTGAGAGAACTGAAAACAGAATTAAAAAAATATTACTGTGGGTCACCACTATTACGAAAGAATAAATTTCCAACAACCCTTGGGATATACAAGTGACTAGAGGCTAGTCCCGGTTTCGCACGGGTAGACATTTATTTTTAAAACATTTTGGCATAAAATGTATTTTTCTCTTGCAATTAAAACAGCTTATATTCATCAGTGATAAAGTAGCATTCAAATGGTGAAAGAATTTTTAAAATAGGTCCAGTACTTTTTGAGGCAATGCGTTACAAACATATTTACATACTTACATACAAATCTTTCCACTTTATAATATCAGTATAGATTATGACTGTATAAATACCCGGTCCGCCGAGCAAGTCCTCCAAATATCTCAAGAACAGGGATCCCTTCTCGTACGGCACAGTTGAGAAGGCATCGTCGGGGTGGACGCCCTTCAAGTCCACCACCAGTCGGGACAGAGGGTTGGTCAGGCCTAAGTCGTGGATGACCTACAATAGGGAGAGGTTAGTGTGCAAACCCCTTACCAGGGCCACCGACAAGGTCCTCCAAGTAGCGCAGGAACAACGAGCCCTTCTCGTAAGGCACTCGGGAATACGCGTCGTCGGGGTGCACGGGACCTTTTAGGTCAGGCACCAGACGTGATAGGGGATTTGTCGCCCCCAAGAAATTATTTACCTGCAAATTGCAGCCCGGTAAGGGCACGATCATCCCTTATTACATAACACACTAGGGATGTTAATTATACTAGCTTTTATAGGGTTTAATGATAACAAAATATATAACTACATAGATCAAAATATTAATACAATTTAGATTGAATACATGTAGATTTAGACGACACCAAAACACTTTAGATTAACCCAAGTTATTGCATCCTGTGTTCATAGAGTTACCCATCCTGGCTCAAACCATAATAATATATGGTTTTTTATCATTGAAAGGATCTGGATGTTTCACAAAGCCAACTGACCCAATCTAGACTGTACCATATGCATGAGTGACTACTAAACATACTCATAAAGATGTCAATATAAACAAAAATACTCATCACACAAATATTTTCTGTTGACGGAACGAACCCGCGACCGTTACATACTATGTACCATCAAACATATCTAAATAACTCACAGTCTCACTCAACTCTTGCAACCCCAACAAACTATGGAAGTCTCTGCTCTTCTTCGCTTCGGCCGCGTCGGATATCAAAGATGCCCCAACTTTCCTCTCGAGAAACACAGTAAAGCCTTCATTCAACCAGAAGTGCTCAAAGTTCTTGTTCGTCACCAGGTTACCAGTCCAACTGTGCATTATTTCGTGCACTATGACGTCAGCTTGGCTTCGGTCCCCGGCCTGTGGGACAGGAACAGTGTCTTGAATATTGACGCGACGTTTATGATTTCGTTAAAATCACGTCTGTTGCGTTACGATCGTGGTTATTGATGCGTATAAAATATACTTATAAAAATTTTACCTTTCAAATATCAACGTAATAATAAATATAGAGAAAGGATGGTTAGGAATTGCGTATAATGCTAATATGTTAATGTATTAAGGGCTAATGTGTGCTAAACCTGTATGAAAAGTCACATACCTACCTAATAGAACAATATAACATACGCATAGTTACATAATTGTAAGTAGTTACGTTATTACTATTATTTATTATTTATATTATACTAGCTGCCCGCCCCGGCTTCGCACGGGTGCAATATTAATACTAATACTATGTAAAAGATAAAAATGGTTATGGTGGTTTATCCTTTTTATCGATCATTTTAAGATATACTATTCCGTAGTACATTTAATTGATCTATCTCGTAAGGTTTAAGCGTTTGCGATTTAAGCGCACAAAAATATGTTTCTATCATCACACTACAAATCTTTGAATATTTCTTTATTCATTAAACATATTATATAAACCTTCCTCTCTAATCACTTTATGTATTCCTGATAACCGCATTGAAATCCGCGGAATAGCTTAAAAGATCTAAGCGAACAGACAGCGGAAGGGACTTCATTTCAATCGAATTTTTGCAACAAATTAAACGCAAGTGAAGTACGACTTTCTCGAAATTGTTTTCCCAGATGACATTTGTATTTCGCGTCATAATCAATCTATGGTACGCGCTAGTTTTACTTGTTAACAATTTACTTGTAACAATCCTTACTATCCTAACTTATAATTTTATAAATGTGAATGTAAGTTTGTTTGTTACGCTTTCACGTAAAAACTACTAAACCGATCATCATAAAAAATTGTACACATATTCTTGGAGGTATAAGAAGTAACATAGAATACTTTTTATTGAAAAAACAAACAATTTTTACGAAAGATAAAAATGCCGTCCACGCCGACGAAGTTGCAGGCACAGCTAGCATGCAATAAATATTCTATACGAAGCTAATTAATAAAGAGGCGAATTTCGAATAATCTTGGTTTCCGTTACATGATTGTTATTAATATTGTTTAATATTTGAACATCATTGATGTTTATAGGTGAAACACTTTAAATTATTATGAAAGTCACAAATAACACTTGGTTAAATGTATAAATAATCGATTACTCATAAAATCATTAAAAACTTTAAATAATAATGAACAGATATTGCGAAGTTTCAAACCAAAAGGAGCTTTAGGTCAGAAGTTTTTTTTTATTATTTATCACCCCCGCATTGTCTTTGAAGGATGGACTATCGTCAAATTCATTCTATCATGCCAAAAATGTTTCATAAAATCCGTTCTTAGCTGACCTCTACACCGCGTAAGGAATACTCCTACCAAATTTCAAGTCAATCGGCCTCATAGTTCCTGAGATTTCGTGATGAGTGAGTTCACAAATGGGATCTTCTATATATTTATTATAGATATAGTCCAGTTGTCCCGCCCAGCTTCGCTTGGGTGAAAAAAATAAAAGTCATGGACCCAGTGGCGCCACCTATCGGGTCCAATTGTGAATCTAAACCATTCTCGAAACCACCTGAAGACACACGGAAAATTTTATTAAAATCGGTCCAGCCGTTTACGATTCTATAAAGGACAAACATTCATTTTTATATTTATAGAAGATTAAATAAAAGAAAAGCCTTATAATAAAGATGCATATTATAAGTATAAAAAATAAATAGGTTACATAAAAACCAATACATATAGTTAAATTATTAGCAAAGCAAAGCGATTAAACGATAAACACAGTACGTTCACGTGTTACCTACGACCATTACAAAAGTATAAGAATATATATTGCTTGCAAAAATTACAGAACGGTATTGGATGAAATAAGGCACAGAGATAGATTATTAGCTGAATTAACACAGGATAGGACCGGTGTGTCACAGAGAATACACAACAGTTGTCTTCTAGAAGTTATAGTGTTGTGAATATCGTTACAACAGATTTCTTGCCTTATTACCATAAGGGTAAAGAATTGAGAAACATACATATCATCACGCTAAGTCCCTAACGGGGTAGGCTGAGAGTATAGAGCCCCAGTTCTCTCTAGACTTACATGCCTCTTGCGCCTTGTACACATTCATCAGTCTCTTTATACATGCTCGTCGGTTTCGAGTACTCTTGACGTTCCCGTCCTTGAGCGTCCGATTGATTTCATCTAGGTAGTTGGAACGTGGTCTTCTTTTGCCTCTTCTTGTACACACTTTCGCTTTGTATATCTGTTTCGTCAATCTTATCGTCTCTATATGTCCAAACCAACCTAACATGCCTTTCTTCATCTTTTCAATCACACCCCCGTTCACACCCGTTGATTTGAGAATCTCTTCATTGCGGATTCGATCTAAGATCGTTACTCCGAACTGAAAAAAATCCACAAAAATTGCCCGACTTGTCCCGACTCTACTAAACGTAAGTGAAGAACAACTCTCTCGCTCTCGCTATTGTTTTTTCCAGATGACATTTGTATTTCGCGCCATAATCAATCTATGGTACGCGCCAGTTTTACTTGTTATCGTCTATGGTATCCCATAACAATATGTAATAAATACGATTCTTGGTGTCCAATTAATATTGTTTTATATTTGAGCATCATCTATGTTTATGCGTTGAAATAAATTAATTCAATTTATTAATAACTACTTTAAATTATTTTAAAGGTCACAAATAACACTTAGTTAAATGTATAAATAATCGATTAAAAAAAAAGTTTGAATCATTGAAATCAAACATTGAATCGAATTCTTATTTTAAAACGCAAGTGAAGAACGACTCTTGCAATTGTTTTTCCCAGATAACATTGGTACTTCGCGCCATAAAAAGCAATGGTTGAAAACGTGTTTTTTTTATTTATCGCCTTGCGGGTGGAGTTTCATAAAATCCGTTCTTAGCTGACCTCTACATCGCGTAAGGAATACTTCTACCAAATTTCAAGTCAATCGGCCTTATAGTTCCTGAGATTTCGTGATGAGTCAGTTCAAAAATGGGATCTCCTATATATATATAGATTAGACATTAAATTTATTTCAGTTTAGAGAATATGCTCTGCATAAAATCTTACTAAAAATATTTGTACGAATTGCCATAATCTACGCATTGTTAAATATGATTCTCAGTGAATTATTTTTATTCTTTTGAGATATAAAGAATCTTTAAACCACATACTCCAGAGCGTTAGTGTTCCCTGTGTCTTGTATTGAATAAAATGAAGCGAGTTTATCAGAGTAGAACATGGGTATTCTCTAGTAGTCTGGTGGGAATGAGATAGGCATTTTGTAAATCATGTTGAGAAAGGTCGCCGTCATTTAGAAGTCTTAGAGTAGACACCTATAAAGGAAGGCTAGCCCGACAACCATATGAGATTCATTCAAAACCAGGAAGAGAGAGAGATAGTGGGGGACGATTGAGAGAAATAGAAAGAGGGTGAGATACTACCGATATAGCTTCGCAGTGGAATTTTAAATTCGTTAAAAAAATCGCATAGTATACCAAAGTAGCAAAGAGCTAAATGAAATATTAAACAGACATTACACTTCAGTTACATTTTGTATCAGAGTTATCATCATTGTGGATGTGTAATGACCACAACATTTAATTACACAGACACATAACAATGTTATCTGTCTATTCAAGCACATCTGCTTGGAAACTGCGTGATAAGAACTGATTTAGTCTCATTTAAGCCGGTCATAAAATTAATTAATATTTTCAGGCAATGTGTAAAGCGATTATAGATTTTAGACGACCGTCTGGTCTAGTAGACAGCTGTTGGCTACGAAGCCAGAGAACGCGGGTTCGATTCCAAGGGGCGGATGTGTTAAACACGTGTTTCTCGATGACGGAAAACCGAACGAATTTAGATAATTATAGCTGCAGAGAACAAAATTATGATATATGTCTTTTATTTCATGTTGCTTTAAGTTTTTAAGTAATTATTATTTCCAGTTTTCAGGAAAGTTTATTTGGCTTTGGTGACAATGGATATTTCGTGAGCTAACACGTTTACTTGCGTCAATGTGTGGGACTGTGAAAAGGACAGACGAGCCATTAGGGAGAGCCACGTAACATGACGATCAGTCAAATGTCAGATTTAGAAACTCAATATGATCTTACCAGTAACGTGGGGGTGACGAAGGTCAGGCAAGGGTTCTCCATGCCGCCGTAGGGGAACGAAGGGGGGAGGACCAGCAGGTCGTACTGGGTCCACACATAAGGGCCGCACAGACTCTCAGCCGCCTGCAGGTACTTCTCCGTCTCAGCGAACTCCCACGCACTGCGGTCGATCTCCTCCTTCTCCGACCATACTAGTGTTCTGCAACGTTAAATACCTAAATTCGTTACTATTTTTTTTATAATAATAATAACTCCGTGGGTAGGTTTTGATATAGTTCATCCGCGTAATATTCGATTCCATTCGTAGTCCTGTTTCTCTAATAAATCAAAATAACTAATAATCTATAATGGTCGATATCTCTGTGTCAAACTCCAAGCAATTCAGCCGCTCTAGCGAGAATTAGTAACAGACTTACGTATTCATAATATCATTATGAGATGTTTCGATTCTAAGTCTACGTCCACTTCAGTGAGTATTCAGTTGAAACATAAAAAAAAGCCTAATTTAATTGTCATTATGAATATTATGATAGACGACCGTGGCAACCGAGCGGTTCGAGAGTTCGCAATATCAAGATTATCAGACCTGTACAAATGTGTTTTATCTGAACTATATTCAGTCATATAAATAAATATATGTTTTTTTTTTGTATGAGCATGAGTTTGTATGCACTTACCGAGGCCCCAAACTCCTGTACTCCAACACGCCGACGGCCAAAGCTAAGAGGTACGATGGAATAGGCACAGGTTGGCTGAACTTGGTCTTGTTCTGGTTCGCTTCGGTGCGGAGAGCGCTCATGAGGACTGTGAACTCTTCTGGGGCGGTCACCTCAGCGTCATAGGTGAACTTCACTGCAGGGGTGTCCTGGCACGGGAGTATGGACCGGGCGTGGATAGGCTAGGGACACAAATTACTCACAGACCTTATTTATAAATTTTTTATTTTATTTATTTATTAAAGGAACAAAAAATATATAGAGCACAAAATTGTATGCGATAATGCCTGCAGTAGTTATGAACTGTGTCGCAGACCTTAATCTAGAAGAGTCTTTATTATTAGTATCAGTGACATACGTAGATGCACTAGAACAACTGTGCAATTTTTGCTACCGACAGGGATCGAACCCACCACTGTTTACAGAAGACGCCACTCTAACGGTCGTGTCGACAATTACGAAAGCGATCAAATAAGCTCATACGGATTTATTTTATCTGATTTCATGGTATTTCTTTGCTTCTTCCACATTCCTCAGCCTCTTCATCTTCATCTTCGAGAGTACTCGACTGTCCAATCGATTTGATCTAGGTTTTTGTTTGCCCTACTTCTTCATCTACACACTTAAGCATTGTACTATTTGATCAATATTTCTTCACTCTTCTTTCTATACGTCCAAACTAACTTAACATACGTTTCTTTATCTAAATTACCTGACACTGGGTGAAAAGATAGGGATGCTGTTTGCCAGACGTCTGATTCGGGTCCAGCCACTGCAGCGCAGACGCAGTAGGTGCCGTACTGTATTTAATTGTCACATTTAACCTGCAGATAAAATGTATATAATATAAAAAGAAGCATTAGATGTGAACCTAAAGGCAGAAAGTGTGTATACACTTCACACATCATAGGATTGATAGTCTTAGCTTTGGACACCAAAATCAGTATCAAAAATCTTTTATTAAATGTAAGAGAAGCAGAAAACATTTGTCGAACGTCACATAATAAGTATAAAACTACAGTTTTATACTTATTACAGTACAGTTTCAGGAGTAAATATAGCCTGATAGGAGAAGAAACGGCGAAACACTCCCCTTGGTTGCCTTTTTTCAAAGTATAACATAGTATACACAGAGTTAAATTTATACAGAATAAGTCACATTAACTACACAGAGTTTATAATCGCTTATTTAAATACTCTACTAAATAGTCTACAACTCATATTAAACTAGGCAGTGTTTACTATATCACAGATATATGATATCAACCACTTATATACATTACTTATATATATATATATAAGTGTGAATACAGGGTGACCCTGAAAATGGAACAGTAGACAAACAAAAGAAAACAAATAACGCGAAAATTTTTAAAATGGCATCATTATTAAAGGATTCACTCAAAAACCATCAATGGCATTCTGACAGACACAAAATAAAACCTAATATGATATTTAAAAAAAAAAAGCATATCATATATCTTCACGCCGTGACACAAGGGTCCCAGAAGGGGTAGGCAGAGGTGTGTTGGTAGTAGTTTAGGTGTCAACGAGATATTTCTCAATCGCCACTCAAGCACGAGTACCTACTAAGGCTTATATTCATCCTAAAGCTCGTGGTGTGACTAATTCGTGTACTTAATTTCAGAAAAACTCATTGGTACGGTCGGGATTTGAACTTGCAATCTTTGTGTGGCAGGCCAATACTCGAACCACTCAGCTACCATGGCTATCTGTTTGAACAACTATTCTATTTCCTGAGACATCCTGCATGACATAATTACCTAGATTCATACTACACCTAGGCGATTATACATATATGGAAGGCATAGATTGATTGACCTATCAAATAGACTTTAAAGAAAAGCATACAAGAAAACTATTAGTACATATAAATTGTAGTTTGGTAGCTAACCTAACCCCCTGATAAATATCCTTCTCCGGGAAGCACAGACAGCATCCACAAGCCTCATTATGTATAGTTATATCCTTAATCAAAGGTGCTTTTGCAGTAGTAGGCTTTTCAGCATCTATTGCTTGAATGGACACATTGGTTTTCTCTATCACTTGTATAGACTTACTATCTCTTTTCTCTTTCTTTTCCACTTCCTGGGGTATAACCGGCTCATAGAAGAATCCGGTGAACTTAATTGGAAGTTCCGCATTTGATGATTCCGCCAGCACAAATAAGCTTTCTCTACATTGTGTACCCTCATCTTTTCTTCCCAAGAAATAAATGAGAAATATCCCATTAAAAGCTAGAACATTTATGGGGGCAGACGCTTTTAAGCAAGCACCTGCAACAGTTCCCATAACGATCCCAGAAGGGGTAGGCAGGGGGGTAAAAATATACTCTGTCTGCCTATACATTTAAGTGCAACAGAAATAATGTTTCTTTTGATATATGCAGGTTAACTTGCAATGTTTTCCTTCACTATAAAGCTATTGTTATGATAGTTCATTGTACTTAAGACTTGCACAAAAGACGTTAGTAGCTCTGCCTACCCCGTGAGTCTCAGCATATTGGCACAGGCTGTGGGGCTTTCAACCTGCTACTTAACTATCTGCCACCAAGGCTTGCTTACTACTGGATACTAAAATAAAATACTTGGTTATACACTTACTGTTGGCCTTGCCCAACTGGCTGAGGCAATGTTATAGTTAGCTTAGATCCAAAGTTAGGTATTGCTTCATCAGCCTTGTGCTCTAGTATGGTCCCATCCTCCAATTCAACAGATTCTATATTCAAATTACTAGCGTCTAATATCTGTAACAATTAAAATATTCCAGAATTCTAATTAATTGCCACTCTATACTCTCTGTCTACCCTCATTAGGGACTTGGCGTGATGATATGTATGTATTTATGTAGATATGCATAGAGGTAGGCAGAGAGAGTAGGGCACCAACCCTCTACCTAGACACACAACCCTTATGCTTAATTCATTAATCTCTTTTCTTTATTAAGGAACATTTATTGAGTCTGAGGATATTGCTTTACATACATACATTGCCTACCCCGTTAGGGACTTGGCGTGATGATATGTATGTATGTATGTATACATACATTATCATGCTGAGTCAAACATGATGTCATGTGTCATCAATTAAACCTTCCCACAAGATCAGTCCCTATGGGAACAGGGCAAAATTGGGCAAATCATTATATATTATGATTGAACAAATAATTTGTATATGTAATGGCCTATCATTCAGCATACTCTTTTCTATTGATTATTCATTTATATTTTTTTTCTATTGGTTTCTGCTCCAGGTCAGATAAACAATAGATCTGAGGCTCCACAATGGTTTCCTATTCTCACTACCCACCCCAGCCCAATCTTGTAGAGAGGTTAAACGGACAGACTTGCCATCTGTCACATTGGCACCATAATATATACCTACACACCTCAGCCTATCCTATGAACATAATAGTATACATACTACATTACATACATATATTTATGTAAGAAGTTGATAAAACTTGTGATTGGCATATTTCAAGAGGCAGACAGATAATGTTTACCTGATAAATATGTCATTGCAACATGAAGGGAACTTAATGGGAGTTATGATAATGCCATAACCTGTACTGTGATATAGACAGGCCAGCATGTCTTTAAAGTTTGCATTGGACATGGAGAACTTATATAACTTACTATTAATGTAATAATATTATAGGGAATCTAACATTTGAGAGATTTTGCAAAACCAAGGGTGAGATTGTGAAGATGAAGGCCTATTATGTTGGTTTTGAAATATAGGAAGGATGGGTGAAAAATTTTTTTAATGACACATAAGATACATAATGCAAGTGTCTGAAGAAAAGGCAGATGTAGTCTATGTTCCAACAGGCTAGATGAAATTCATTGAGAACTCAAGGATCAGACATTATTCCACACCAGTGTGCATATACAGAGAGAATGATGAATGTGAATGATGTAAAAGAAATATAAAGGGTATGGCGCTCGACTCTCTGCCTAACCTGTGAGGCAAACAGCATGATGATATGTATATATGTAAGAACTTTTCAGAATCAGAACCAAGTTTAGTTGCCATGTTGCCTTTATCCAAATATCCAGAATTTCAGTATTGAAATGGCAAATTTTGTAACCAAAATGGGTTACAAAATATTAATACAATTACACAATTAACATACATCAACAAAAAAAAACAGTTGAAAAAACTGAAAATTGGTATCCCCCTACACACAGACAGATCAATATATATGAAACTTACCAGTTCCGAGGTTTCTACCAAAACATCAAAGTTCAATGTGGCTGAACCACTTAATACTTTCTGCTCAAAGTCAACATTTAACAATAAAGATGCATGTCTGACAACAGCCACATCTGAAAAAAATATCATTCAAAATAAAAATTCGAAAAATTATTTCATATTGTTTTATTTTCCTGCAAAATCTTACCGGGTCGTGAGTAAGAAGACGGGTCCATAGGGCTCAAAGATGCCATACTTCGGACTTGTCTAGAAAAAAGGAAAATTATATGCAAAAAAAAAATTATTTTTTGACAAGAAGCCATTATAAAGCATCCGCACTGTTATGCGTTAGCAGCACAAATGAGATCGAAAAACTTTTTAGCGAGATACTAGGAAAGAAATAAAGTTTTAGGTTACTTTTCAAAACACATAATATAAATCAACTTTCTGCCGTTGACCATCGAAATAATAGCTTAATCTATATTACCTTCGAAAATGGAAGGGAATTAAATATATGTCTACTTTTAATTCTATTTTCAAACAATCAAAAAAGTTACGATTCACCGACGACGGCCTACTTTAAGATTGTTTACTTACATTGTTATTTTAGTAACCTTGCTAATATAGCTATTGTATTTTCTTTCAATAATAATAATTAACGAAAATGATTCAACTAAAATATTTAATAACGATATTAGATTATAACTTTGAAGTATAGTTTTTACCTACGTCGACATTTCAGTATGACAAAGAGCACAGCTGCGATCTATGGGTTGTGTTGAACAACGCCGACAACAGTGTATAATAAACAAACAATCCAATGTCAATTTTCTTTGACAGCTAATGTGAATAAGGCGAATTTTATAAGGTTATACATCAAAATTCGCACCTGATTATAATTTGTGACCCAAATGTTCTAAGCACAGTGGCTAATGTACCGTGTTTTCGAAATATATGATGTTGATTTTTACATAAAGAATTTCGCACTATATTGGAAACAGTGCTTCGATTTCCCTTTATAGAAAACCAAAGGCCTGTTCTAAAAATCTGCGGTATTACTTTGCCGGAATGTGACATGATTATTTTCTCCAGAACAGATAAAATATAAGATAGATAATAATATATACAATTTACCTTCTGTTCTGACCTATGTCACGGATTAAAAAACGTTTAAAAAGTCATTCCATTACTTTTTAGCGCAATTCCGCGTAAAATTCTAGGCTCTTAAATTTGATGTCAGATAATTTGTATTAAAAACATTTCTGATAGTTTAAGGTACATATCATCACGCCGAGTCCCTAACGGGTAGACAGAGTATACAGCGTCAGTTCTCTCTAGACTTACATACCTCTTTCGCTTCGTCCACATTCATCAGTCTCTTCATGCATTACACTTAAAGTAGTTTCATTACAATTAAAAATATACTTATAGTAATTATATCGGGTAACTCCGTTAAAACTATATTATCTTCAAGAAAAAGGCAAAAAATATATAATATTATGCATTTAATTTCTCTTATTAAGATGCCGGACACTTCCAACTACCAAATTAGTTATCTAGATATTAATGAATTCTATCCAATGGTTGTCTGGAAGAGATCGCCGAGTGCGATAAGACCGCCCATTGCACTTTTTGCCTATGATGTACTATCAAAATTTAATATAGTGTACAATAAATAAATATAAAAAAGAAAAATATTTTTTTTCAAAAGTTTTATCCAAAATGTTAGCAAAAGACTTAAGTAATCAATAATTATTAGTAGAAAAATAACTCTCGTTTTTTAATATGAAAGATTTAAAATCAGTATTAAATAAAGTTTATATTTAAAATCACACATCGCAGAAGTTTAAACAATACAAAGTAAAATGAAAATGTTACCACAGAACCACAGAACACTGTACCTAACCTACTGGGTACTGCCGTCATCACATCATAGGTCAGAATCTGTTGGCAGATTACAGTTCTTTCATTGATTGAATTCTAATTAATTGTCTATGATTTGATTATTTGATTGACCAAGTACAAGTTTATTTATTTTTCTTACAAAATGGAAATATAGATTTTCTTGACACTGACAAATAAAATTAGCTACATTTCATTGTATATATGTGTTGTGTTACTGTGCGGGGCATCAAATGCTTCAATGAATATGTTATCCAGATTTCATCATTACCACGGATCAAATATAATTTTATTTGACGAAAACACTGTCGCTTATAGAAAAGCCAGTTTCGCTCATGGCCTGACTTTTAGTGAAAAGCCCCTATTACCTGGAGAGATATTTTTAGTAGAAATAGAAAAGACCGAACGCGGATGGAGTGGGCATATGCGTTTAGGCTTAACGCTGCTCGACCCTCAAACAGCTGCACTAGGAGATAAAGGATTACCTCAGTATGCGCTACCAGACCTGGCTAACACTGGAATGTCTTGGATCTTTCCAATTTCCAAGTCACAGAATAATGTCCTTGTAGAACTGGTGAATCAAGTGACTAATGGACGGCGCGAGAATGAACCTCGCGTGTCCGTGCTTGGTGACGGCCATAGGGTGAGAACACCTAGAGGGTACATTTCCAAAATGATCCTTAAGCCACAGACCCTTTCACATAATGGAACACCACAAGGTATTTTGCCTATGGATGCTGGTAGTCGCATAGGAGTAATGTTTGTTCCATGTCCTAAAGTGGCCAAAGATGAGCCAGACTTGGCTGAGATGCATTTCATTATAAATGGGGAAGATCAAGGCCCTTGTACTAAAGCTATACCATACACAAGAGGCCCCTTGCATGCTGTTGTTGATGTTTATGGTACCACAAAACAGGTGAAGATAGTGCAACTCTATGGTGGTAAGTTTTCCTATCCTATTTGTAAATTCACCTGAAAGTTAAATGTTACAATTGTATTTACTTGGATATCTACTGTAGACATGGTGTGAGACAACTAAAATAAAATGTTTTTTCTACTACAAATGTGTACATCTGGTGGGAAGCAAGTACTGTGAGTACTGCAAACGCTCAGGCTGTGGAATGAGCTCCCCATTGAGGCTTTCCCTGGAGAGTACAGCATAGAGTTCTTCAAGAAGGGTGTGAAAAGATTCCTGCAAAAGGGTTGGCAATGCACAAGTGTCCATAGGTGGCCGTAACCGCTTACCATCAGGCAGACATCAGGCATGCTTGTTTGTCACCCATGTGGTATAAAAAAAACTGTAGTCTAAGAGCACTAGTCCTACCAGAAGGATTCTTAAGGTTCCTTGAACCTTATTTTCAGTATGTAGGTTGTCTTTATCCGCACATAAATTTTATGTATGGTAATCAAATCAATGCTATGGGGCGGTGAAAGTGTTTGTTACTGTTTTCTGTAAAGATACTGCCTGCATTTGGCAACTCCAATTCTGAATAAATGATCCATTTAATTAATATTGGTGGTATTAAAGACACAGCGTAGGGTATACCCTAGTATCAATAATGAAGTTAAAGGAATCACTATACATTCCAAAATTTTATTTTATCTTGGCAGATGGACAGTGTGATTGCAAAAAGGCTTACTTATTCTTAAGTGTAAAAATTTCTCTGTTCCAGTGAAAACTCTGCAAAGTGTATGCAGAGATGCAATACTGCAATATGTAAACAATGGGTCAGTGAAAGCTTTGCCGTTGCCAAAGTGTTTGAAGGACTTTATACTTTCATAGATAGCTAGAAGCTTAATGGTAATTGAGAGATGACAATAAGGTGTATTCTCTATAAATGCTCTACCAGGTGATATTGTTGTACGAGAATTAAATGGCAGCTCATACAACATGTTTATACAAGGCCCTCAGTACCTGTAAAGCAAGAATTTATAATAAAGTGAGTATTTACGTAAAATTTGTACTGTATTCAAATTGTTGTATCCAGATGATTTTAGTCCACGATTTTGGTACTGGTTACCAGCCGCAATGGATCCTTGCAACTCCATGGGTGTTGCTGTAGGATTGCAGACTCTAGAGGAATTGTTACACTCTGTTATAATTACAAGTTCTGTGCAACTTAGTGATATAATAGGCAAGGCTTTTAACTGATGGTGAGCATTACGCCTGCCAAATCCTTTGACATGACAAGCATGAGAAATGAGAGAATTTGTATCAATAAGGTCACAAGTTTGTGGTGTACTAAGTTTGGATATTGTTTTAAGAGATATCTTAACCTGAAAAAAGTTTTTATATCTTTTAGGACTTACCGAAGAGCTAAGCACTATAACTATAATATGTCGGATGAGATTGCAAAGAGAATTTGGATTCCAAAGGTGAAAACAGTAGCTCTCTCTAACTCTTTTATTATGATACAAAACTCATGTTGTATGCCTATATTATATAAATAGTTTATCTCCAAAATAAACTGTTCAATTGATATCTTAATATAACAAATAACAAAGAATTCATGAGCTCATAACAACTCAACAGTCTTTATTCAATTGACCTCTGTTGATTTGCTTAAATGTCAAATTATGACCTCACTGGGTCATACTGAACTGACATAATCGTTAGTATGGTTGGTATAGTCTGGGTGGAACCAGTAGGCCTTAGGTGGGAACCGGGGTGAGAAGGCGGGTTGCCTGGTGATCGCAAAGCACACAAGATTGTAGACAGTGAAAACTTATCTCGAGTTATTTCACATGATAAAATACAAAGCAGATGTATCATGCCATGATTTGATTTTAATTTTGTAATAATTTAAAGAAAACCAAAACCAACTTATATGAAATTATACTGACAAATTGTCTTTATATAAGTAATCCAATAAATAAATAAATTACTTAATTCAGGATTGTCAGAATTTGAGCCGGTTTAATTTTACACTTGTCTGTGTCTGCTATTGAAATCTCATGTGCTTCCATACCGAATAATGACGGCCAATGCGAGGCCAACTAGATCTGCGCGGACTTTTGTTGAATAGTTCCAGTCATAAAGTATGAGACTTTAATAAACTTTAGCTCTATCTTGTCAGTAAATAGCTTATCTTATGACAATGTTCAAATCATTTGATGTAGATAGCTACGAGCTTCTTATTGTCAGCCCACATCAGTCTACTGCTAAGGATATTAATTATTAATGATTATATAATGCCCAAATTCCTGAACCAATTGCGTTGTGTTGACTCTTACAATATACTTTTTTTCATGCATATCATTAGGCTCACATTTTAGGCAGAGAGAGCTGTAAAATGCCAGTTCTCTCCAGACTTATAAACTCTTAATACACATTCATCAGTCCCTTAATACATGCTCACACTTAAGGGCAAAGTCAAGATTGAATGAGTCCTTCTGTACTTGAGTACAATAATTTGTCACCAAATATTTACCTGTTTTATGTCTGAGAAGAAATCATGATATTTGACAAAATATTTTAAAAGACTCACTAAATAATATCCAGTGATATGTGGAAGTTATTACATCTTTGTCTACCAATAAGGGGCCTTGACCCCATTAATTAAGGATGCTAACATAATGGGCCCATATGCTAGTTTGCAACCTCATTAGTTAAACAAGTATCAAATAATAAATAATGATACATATTTAAAATACAATTAAATTCAAAAACAAATATTAATGTAGCAATAATATGTAATAAATGTTGTGTGTGATACCTTCTCAAAATATGGGAAATTTATATATACCTAGAAAATTTTCAAAAATATATCGAAAATATATTTTTATTCTGGATCTGATATTTTAAGAATATTTCGCAAGAATTGTCTCTGGACTCTAAATCCATAAAAGTATTGCTTGACCACAAATAGCTAACAGGGTACATAAAGGTGCCAATGTATTTATGATTTATTTGTTTTTAAGAATAATTTTGGTATTGTATAATTGTCGCCAAGTAATGCAAACTTCATAGCAGTTGCTTCTCTATTGGATGCACAAGTTGCGTGTCTGCTTGCATGATGCATCGGACATGACTGTTGAATTTAACAATGAAATTCTTTGCAACTTTTTTATCCAAAATTAATTTATAATATGTACAGTAGGTAATATTATAATATGTACAGGTAGATGCGCTTGTTAGTCATTCATTCCACGTGAATATGAAGCAATTTTTTTTTCAACTCAACGGAAATGGTATATATATTACGGTTTCATGTGACACGAGTGAGCTATGATATTTTATTATTTGTCGAGGATTTTATTGCAGTGATTTACAGTTATTATTAAATATTATAACATGCAATTGTGAGTGTGTACAATGCGTGAAGTTAGTGAGCTATTTACATAATTCACAATTTTTTTTTATTGTAAATTGCCAAAATTGCGCACAGCATGCGACACTTTCTTCTGGAATATATTGTAATGTAAAACAATGAATTAAAATAATCTGGTGACATTTTATGAACTTATTTTGTGTCTATGAAAATAAAAAAAAATTATAGCAATCGTTATTACAAGTCATTGTATATTTTTGATGAACAATAAAACATATATTGGAAAATTGTTTTCATGCCACGTACCAGTTTCGTCACAGATTAAATTTGTTATTCAATAGTGTTGCTTTGCGGTTTTTATTTATATCTCTGGTTGGGCTCTATAAGTACCTATATGCAATACACTTTGTTTACACAATGCCTAATAATATTTTCTATTGTAGTGTTCTATGTAAACACTGACCAAGAATACAATCTAATGTAAATTCTATGCTAAGGTGCATTAAGTGTTGCTATCTATTTATATGTGTTATGTTTTTGTGATAATTACTGTGTTTTAAATTTTCATTCCAACGTAATTTATTTATAAAATTTAATTGGTTGTAGGTTACAATGAAATGTTACAGTGGAACACGCAATATGGTCATTTTATGGATATTAAATGTGATTTGGTTAAGATATTGTGTGACACCCAAAAGTTTTATTTTTACAGTTCCATAATGCTATAACGTTCTGTATTCATTATTCAAGAGTGCTATAAGCTATAAGGAGCTTGTAAATGGCATATACATCTCACGCACTCTTGAACAATGATGATAATACTACCTAAGTTCCCTGTGTGTAACAGACCACTTTCGTCGTACAGGGGAGGCAATAAAAAAAGTCAAGTATGCCTGTCTATGGCCATTCTGAAAGTACAACCGAAGTTGTCTGTGACGTCCTGCAGGCTATTTTTTACCCACTAAATGTATCTGTGTAAAAGACGCGCCATATTTTTAACGCGGTCACGTGAGTCAAGTGATTAACCTAAGCTGAATGAACTCTGCAAGAATAGATGAAAGTTTATTTGATAAAATTATTAATATGCAATAAAATTATTTTGCCTACTGGTTGGTACTTAAATTTTATCTGTAACATCATAATGAAGGTAACGTTTTAGTAGGTACTTTTTTTCAAACAATCTTTTCTCCCGAAGAAAGAGAAAAGAAGTAAGACAAACGCAAAACCATATTCTTATGAAAATATTAAACTGGCTACTGGTTACCAAGAACTTAATATTAAATATTAGTTTATTTGTAGATCTCTTGGTAAGGGTAGAGTGAACGGAATTATCTTTACATTTGCCTCGTCGAACTGTCTGTAATCCAGCAAGTTGTCGGGTTCAATGTGTTCAGTCCAGTAATCCACGTACTTTGGACTTAATGTGCCTCTCCAATGCTGAAGAATAAAAAAACGTATAACCAACCTCGATACGAGGATACTTTGTATGGTGAATTTGGACATGGAGCTAAATCCTAGCTTGAGAAAAGAGCTGTTTACGAACCTACTAACTTAGATCAATTGCAAGTTGCGTCTATACCCTGGTATGCTAATTTGCCACATTTTTTTAGTGGTTCAAAAAAAGTAACTGCGTAAGAACTAGGTACCACCAATTACAGCGATCGCAGAATCTGTTTCGATTTGTCATAATGAAACACGCTGTGTAATGAAAGACCTAAATGACCTAATTAATATAGGCGGTACCTACTAATACCAGAAATGCGAAAGTTTGTGGGTATGTTTGTATGTATGTTTGTTACTCCATCATGCCAGAACGACTGAACAGAATTAGATGTAGTTTGGCACAGAGATACTTTTATTAGCTGGATTTACTCATTACGTTATTTAATAAAAACAATATATCCTCACGCCTTACCACAAGGGTCCCCAAAGGGATAGGCATTATTTTATACCAAATTTAATGCGGGGCATCTATAAATGAAAGAGGTCTGAAGTAATGAGAACTGATACACTACTCTCTATGCCTATCCGGAAAAGGAAACGGATGATATTGTACGTACTTTTCTAGTATGTTCGATCCAGATCATGAGCACGCTGTGTGTGAGTTGCACGCATTGGTCGCTAGCCTTACTCAGGTAGTTGTACGCGGAGCGCTTCTTCCCTCTTATAAAGCTGAAATACGCCTGAAGTATGCTGTATCTGAAAAAATTACGTTAACCAATTAACGGTATAAAAAAAAAAGGTTTTATGTCTGGTTCGTTAAAGATTTTCGTACAAGATCGTTTTTTTCCCAAAAGGTTGCAAGCTCAAATCCCGACTGTACCAATGAGTTTCTCTGAAAGTGTTGTGATTAGTCACATCACTAGCTTTACGGTGAAGAAAAATATCGTGCATCGGAAACCTGCATACACGTTTGAGAAGAAATTCAAAGCCCGCATCGTCAGGCTTTCGTACCGGCGATGGACTCGCCTTATGTGACGTTGGCACCTAAAATATATCTCTGGCGGAAAGTGGGTGTGTGGGTGCTATCTATACACCTCTGCCTACAATATCCCTTTCTGCTTACGCTCACGCTATCCTATTGTATGGCAATGATTTAATTTTTTCCGCTCTTAATGTGTTGGTAGGCCCGAGAGGCACTTACAACTACAATAATTTACTATAAAAATATGTTACCACTTAATAATAAGAATACACTCAAATACAGGAGTGTTCGATCTTGGATTTATTAAAATTTTAATATTAATTCAAGTTTAGTAAAAAACAAAGTTTTTTACATGGATCAAAACTGGGGGATTCCCACTGCTCGTGTCACTGATTCCGGAATAGGCAGATTGTTCGTGTATGAACGTAGTTAAAAAAAAAAAAAAATAAAACCCAAAAGACCTTGCTCTATACATTGGCGCTTGTTTACAGCCACTTTTTATGTCTTTGAACATCGACGTCACCGTTTTTTCCAACAGTAAAATCTTTTTAATATTCCTGTTATCCATCTGAAAACAGAGCGATTTGGGGTTTATTTAGATTACAATTTTTTTATAGATTCTAAATGCGGCAAACATTTTAATCACATATATTATGTACAAACATATCATCACACCTAGTCCCAAAAGGGGTAGGCTTCGTCCACATTCATCAGTATCTTGATACATGCTCGTCGGTTTCGTCTGTTAATCCAGCTGATAGGTAATATAATCTATCTCTGTGCCAAATTTTATCCAATTCCGTTCATCAGTTTTTATGTGAAAGAGGAATTAACAACAACACAAACTTTATAAGGTTCCTAATTTATTAATTAATTTATTTATTAATCACCAACAAGATGTACCTACTTACCCATATTATCACAAGTAGTAAAAATCATTCGAAGTTGTGCCCGTGCTAAATGCCATCTTAATTATAGGTGAAAACTGCATGCAAATAAACCGAAGAACTAACTGAGATTAAACTAACAAAAACATAATTTAGCTAATACAAAAATTTTCGGTTAAAGGAGTTTACATTATAAAGAAATGAATATATTGACGCCGTCTGACTTATCTCTGTTACCTCTCTAACAAGGGTGATGATAAGGCCCTCTACCAATCTCACTAGGAACATGGTAGTGTATTCGTGTTTCTCCATATTGCCCACAAGCAGTTTCTTTATCTTCTCTTCCCATAGGATCGACCTCTCCCAGGCTCCGATGCGAATTGTCCTAGAATCCATGCGAATAATTTAAGCCAGCTGTGTTTCACCCGCGAAAAAATTGATTTCATTGGCAGATTTTTTTTTAAACCATAATATATATCTATTAATTAATCCTGTGTTAATCCACAAAACTATCTCCGTGTCAAATTTTATCTAATGCGGTTCAGTAGCTTTTGATTGAAAGAGGAACACATCCTCAGAAATATCACATTTATTATTAGATATAATAATATATCCTCACGTCTTCCCACAAGGGTCCCCAAGTGGTAGGCAGAGGTGTATATGTAGTAGGTACCTACAGACCTACTTTCCGCCAGAGATATATCTTAGGTGCCAAAGTGACATAGCGAATCCATCGCCGTGACTCAAGCACGACAGTGTATGTACAGTCTACAGCATTTGAATTGCTTCTCAAACGTATGCAGGTTTCCTCTCGATGTTTTTCTTCGCCGTAAAGCTCGTGGTGCGACTAATCACTGTACTTAAGTTCAGAAAAATTCATTGCTACAGTCAGGATTCGAACTTGCGATCTTTGTGTCGCAGGCAACTACTCGAACCACACGACCACCACGGCTAAGTATGCATTTATAATATAAGTAGGATTATATAAACACACTGACACGAGCCACATGCAAACGAAGAAGTTCCACGCAGCCTCTGGCGTCTGACTCCTGAGTATGGCATCTCCTTTCTTAATGTAAAATCTCTCACAATCTCCATAGGAATTAACGCAGTATCCAGTATCGAGTAGTATTATTATTGAGTTTTGGTAGTACCACGTTTCAGCTGTAAATAAACTCAAAATTAATTGATCGATATAGTGTAGATAGTGCCATTCACGAAGAAGCGCCCCACTATTCTTCCCCATAGCTTATAGTAAAAGTGTGCAACCTTCCACTAATGTTCGAGTATTGTCAGTACACACTGCTTACCTATGAGTGGACACGCACACTACAATTCATAGAGAAGGGTTACACTCCCCATATCCCGAACCCTTCGACTTGAAATAGGTGGGGCGCGTCTTCGTGGATGGAACTTTCAATAACACCATGCCTTCCTAATAACACTTCTCTCCTCACGTTACTCACTGGCCTCATACCATCCTATCTATACTCTATACTAATATTATAAAGCTGAGGAGTTTGTTTGTTTGTTTGAACGCGCTAATCTCAGGAACTACTGGTTGGAATTGAAAAAATATTTTTGTGTTGGATAGTCCATTTCTCTAGGAAGGCTTTAGGCTATATAACATCACGCTACGACCAATAGGAGTGAAGCATAAATGAATAATGTTGCCAGAACGGGAAAAAATATTCCTTTTTGAGAGCTTCCGTTGCGTGCGCTGCGTAAACGGTTTAAGTTACACAAATATCATGTATGAGGGAATTGTTCCTCTTTAAAAGTTCTAAAAAAAAGTCCGCGACAGCATATGTCTATCTTTTAAGATTGACTCACTATAACCTTTTTATGGTAATAAAATTTGTTCGAAATCAATGCATTATTTCCGAAGATGTTTTATCAACATAATATTAATCCTTATCCTCACGCCTTCCCACAAGGGTCCCCGAAGGGGTAGGCAGAGGTGTATAGGTAATACCCACCCACACACCCACTTTCCGCCAGAGGTATATTAGGTGCCAACGTGACAGATGGCGAGTCCATCGCCGTTACTCAAGCACGACTATACATACGCCTTTGAATTTCTTCTCAGACGTATGCAGGTTTCCTCTCGATGTTTTCCTTCACCGTAAAGCTCGTGATGTGACTAATCACTGTACTTAAGTTCAGAAAAACTCATTGGTACAGTCGGGATTCAAACTTGCGACCTTTGCGTCGCAGGCAACTGCTCGAACCACTCGGCCACCACGGCTTTTAATCCTTATCCAAATAAATATTTATTTATTTATTTATTACATATCAACTTACATCTACCATAACAGGATACCTTAATGCGATAGTGCAGCAAACAAACTAGTGTTGTATCCTATATACATAATTAATTAAAAAATTACCTATCGTTTATTGTAGCAAATGATGGCCAGAGCTACTCTGCTAAATTCATTCAGAGAACATCCGAACAAATGCGACTCATTATGTACTAGGTTCAGAATATGTTATTCATCACGAGTATTTAAATGTAAACGAAATTGTACTTGACATCACTTGATTTCAATCAACATCTTAGGAGACAGATATCATAATGTTAAAATAACCCCGCAACTCAGACGCGTGGTCGGCTCACTACGAAACAGTTGAACTCAGCGAACTGATTTTTTTATTTGTTTTTGCGATATCTCATCGTAAAATAATACGGGCGAAGCTGGGCGAGACAGCTAGTATATCATATCTCGTAAAGGGTAAGACAGAGGTCTACCTACTTCTACCACCGCACCTCTCGCCATCGACGGGGAATACATCCCCATAGCTCGCGTAGGAACCACAAACTTCACTGCTCTGTTTCAAAGGAGTTTCTTTCCGCGAATGCTGAGGCTATGGAATGAACTCCCGTTGAGGTTTACTAATGGATAATACTCTAAATAGGTGTAGGTATATAATATAGAATACTAGTCTATACTAATATTATAAAAGATTTGTATTTGCTCAAAAAGTACTGAACTGATTTTAAAAATTCTTTCACCATGTGAATGCTACATTATCACTGAATAATAATAGGCTACTTTAATTGCAAGAAAAAATATTTTTTATGCCAAAATCTTTAAAAAATTAAGAATGCGAAGCCGGGACGGGCCGCTAGTAATAAATAAAATCTAGTGATAATACTCCAGAGTGTAAAAAATATGAATTACTACAATTGAGATTCGATTTTAGAAACGTTGAAGGCGACTTCTCGAAACACCTTTCACCAGCTCAATATCATAGGTAATATCTGTACATATATGAATCAACTTTTTCAAAACAAAACTTGTTACAAAGCATTCCGTATGATGTTAAGCGATTATAGTAGCCAAAAGGCGCTCAATAAAACATCAAGTCTCAGTAAAAGTTTTGAGAAATGCTTATTATAGCAGCGTAGAAAGTCAAGAGAGTAAGTCTAGAGGGAACTGCCGCTCAATACTCTCTGCCTACCCCGTGAGGGACTCGGCGTGATGATGTGTATGTATGTATGTAGAAAGTCAAGACGACTCCTCTACTTAGAACTCTCTTCTTCTGGAGAAGCATTTTTTTTATACCATAAGAGTGACAAACAAGCGTACGGCCCACCTGATGGGAAACGGTTACCGTAGCCTATTTACGCTCACGATTCCCTGTGCTGCCAACAAAATATAATAATCTTCCCCCCTTCCCAAGAGAGAACTCCAAAAGCTAATAACTGGAGACCTTATTTACGGCGTAGGAACACAACACAATAAATTGTGTTATTTGGCTACGGACTTCTTGATGAGGATCTTAACTTCCACTACATACGGAGGCTGAATCGGCTGCTACTTGCTACAGCAAATTGAATCTTACAGCTCAGATCATAGTGTTCGGTGGATATGAAAAACTCCCTCATGATGGCCACCATGTCGTGTAAGCGCAGCTCGCTGAGCAGCAGCCGCAGCATCCAGAGCGTCATCATCTCGCGCGTGCTGAGGTCTATGAAGTTGGTCATCATATGCATCACAGAGAGGCCGAATTCAAGACTCTCCATCTTCCTACCGTATTCCACACTGAAAGAGAATCAGTGCTATTAAAGGAGGCTGAATCGGGCGCGACTTGAGTCAATTATCAGGTCTGGCTAAAACTCATTACTCTCTCTCTTTTTTTTTTTTTTTATACAACTAGAGAGTTTTATACAAACAAGCATACGAGCACCTGACGGAAAACGGTTACTATTATATATATAGGGAAAGCCTATTTACGCTTGCAATACCGAAGTATCACTTGCGCGTTGCCACTCTGTGTTCGGAGAGTTATAATGTGTTGGCCACACAATGGGACTAATCATTCTGCTGCCAACACAATATAACAATCCTCCCCCCTCCCCAAGGAGCTCATTACTGGAAACCTTATTCACCGCGTAGGAACACAACACAAAAAATTGTGGTATTTGGCTACGGACTTCTATAAGTCTTTCGATGAAGATATATTTAGGTACTAACAAGACTGGTGGCAAGTGCATCGCGTCTTTGTATATCTTTTGTGAATGTATTAGAGGTTTCCTCTCGATGTTTTACTATATCGTAAAGCTCGTGGAGTTCGAATGGTTCGTGCAGTTGCCTACAACACAAAGATCGCAAGTTCGCATGACTGTACCAATGAGTTTTTCTGATCTTAAGTCTTAAGTACAGTGATTAGTCATACCACGAGCTTTACGGTGAAGGAAAACATCGGGGGGAAACCTGCATACATTTGAGAAGAAAGTCAAAAGCTTATGTATAGTCGTGCTTGAGTAACGGCGATGGACTCGCCATCAGTAACGTGACAGACAGATGGCACCTGTGAAGGGTTGTGAGGACGTTTGTTCCTGTTTATTACAAAATTACAGAACGAAATTGGATAAAGTTGGCACAAAGATAGAGTATTGACTACCGATAAAAAAAATACGCGGGTGGAACCGTAGGGTAACTGCTTAAAGTCTAACTGTTAAAACATCTTGTGAGAATGATGCTCTGTTTTGAGAATTAACTATGTTTTAACTAGGGATAATATTTTAATACCAATGTGTTGCTTTATACGCTTTCGCATCTACTCAACTGCTCGTCACCAAGCATCATTACATTGTGCAATGACCTCTCATCAATATAATCGTAGATATAATCTTTTTTTTTAATAAATAGTTTAAAAACCAATAAGTTAATAAAGTAGCGACCGTTCGTTCGTGTTCCATTTTATTGCACAGATTAAACAGTAAAATCGATTATAATTTATCTTTCACATAGAGCTGCGAATTTATTTCATAGATTAATGTAGCCCTTTAAATCCAAAACTTGTTATCAAGAGATAGGCGAGATGATAACAGTAATCTAAATAAAACCTTTCATATTTTAATTAATATTTTTATACGTGCAATAAATAGCACGTGATTTCTCACGTGTTCTTGCCGAATTAAATACCAGCAGAGACACGCGGTTTCAACGGTGTAAAATTCTATTTAAATTTTAGATGTTGTTCTGGGATTAAACATGTCCTATGTATTAATCAAACTATATATATATATATATATATATATATATATATATATATATAATATATATATTCTCACGCCTTCACTCCTCGAGGGTCCTCGAAGGGGTAGGTAGAGGCATATAGTCCAGGTAGTATCCACACACCCACTTTACACGTGACAGATGGCGAGTCCGTCACCGTTACTCCAACGTTTAACCCAACTTATAAATCTACCACGAAATCACCTTTACACAGGTGAAACAGCGGGTACAGCTAGTATTTAAATGAGATTAACCAGTCCAACCCTCTCTCCAGCCCAGCTCGCTTGCTCGCGATCCAGCAACGCCCTAAGCCGAGGTTCGTACCCCACAGGGGGTGCCCTTAGCTGTGTTGTTTAGAAATAAATGCCTGGCTGGAGGCCTAGGTCTCGCCTTTGCCCGGTTAAGTAGCAAAAGTTCCCGGAACTCACGCTACGAGAGACAATACAAAAAAAAATCCAACTCTTCCTATCTCGTGACCCAGTCATGGTCTAAGCCGAGTCCGTAACCCACAGGGGTTGCCCATAGCTATTTGCTTAGGAAATAAAAATTGCATGTTGGCATTAGTCTCGCAATCGTTTAAAGAAGTAGCAAAGTTCACGAGACTCACGCTACGAAAGACCATTGAAGAATTACATAAAATAATTAATTTAAGTTATGGTCTGGTATAAGAATCCTGCAGGGTCGGCAACGCGCGAGTTATACCCCTGGTATTGCAAGCGTCCATAGGCGGCGGTAACCGCTTACCATACCGCATACCAGGGCGGACCGCATGCTTGTTTACCTACCACCCATGTGGTATAAAAAAATATATATGGGCATAACCAGCACAATAGGCTACGAGTGATATCGGGGTCGAGTAATATAATAAGGCTTAAGTACCAGGTACCTACTAGAAGAGGAATAGGCAGGTGTAGAGATAGCACACGGCTTGTACTTCTGTCACGTCCAACCGCCCACGCTTGCGGTGACAGGCCTCCATAGCTCGCTTCTCCAATTTTAAACACAGAGAGAACTGAAATGACCAGGTAAATGTAACAGAGTAAACTATATTTTTTTAATCTGAGAGTATCAACAAGTTAACATTTTCAGTTGTAGACGATGTACAACTGAGAGATGATGTTAGTTCGGTTCAAAACAGTACTATAATGAATCGGCTAATTCTGAAGCAAAAGATGTCGCTCATTGTAGAGTGAGTCTCTCATATTGAGAGCCTCTCTCACATCTCTAGAATGACTATTTATGTATTATCTATGCTACAAACTAAACTGTCAAATAGCTAGTGAAACAGTCTAAGGTACTAACATATTGTTTCTGGCGGCACACGGAAATCACGCCTGCATATGCGTTAGACAGCAGTCTTAGGTCTGAGTTGGTGAGCAAGGCGTAATTTAAACATTGCTTTGCTGCCAAAGAAGCATTCATCGGTTCTTTGTTTAACTGTGACAATAGAATTGGTTCATATATAAGTAGTTGCTCAGTACTTAAGTAGACGAAGTAAGTAGAAATAGGACCTTAGCCTCCTTGCAATACAAATTGTATAAAAAAATAGAAGAAAAGTTTATTATACCTTTGATATACGAATCTTGCTCATCATGGGATACTAAGAACCGGTGGCAAATTCGTTTACGTAGTCTAGCCCAAAGATTGCGAGCTAAAATCCCAGAGTTTGTAACCCAATGAGTTTTTATCTGAATTTAATGTACAGTAATTTTTTACACCATAGGTTAACGACGAAGGAAATGTTCGAGAAGAAACTCAAATACGTCTGAAGGTAAAGTAAGGAGAGACGGCGAAAGACGCTATTATATCTTCTTCTTTCTTCTCCTCTTAGTAATTTAATCCTCACGCCTTCCCATAAGGGTCCCCAAAGGGTTAGACAGAGGTGTATAGTGGGTGTATGGGACACCCACTTTCCGTCAGAGATTTTAGGTGCCAACATGATAGATGGCGAGTCCTTCGCCGTTACTCAAGCACAACTATACATACGCCTTTGAATTGCTTCTCAGACGTATGCAGGTTTCATCTCGATGTTTTCCTTCACCGTAAAGAATATAATATATTCTGTTTTATACCTCAAACGTGTCAAAAATGTGGGTAAACGGTTGCAGTACCCTTTAGACGTCTGCAATTGTCGGTTGCCGAGCATTTGAGTATAACTGTTAGAAGCATAACAAAAATCACGATGCTATTACCATAAACAGCTGGGAGAGTTTATGTAACGCTTTAGCTATCTCCTCGTAAAAGCGGCCAATGTATCCAGTACACGTGCCCACGTAGCAGTTGGGCGCGATGTACATTTGTGTCAGCATGCGAGCTGTCACTTGTACATCTTTCAGCTTTACCCAGTATCTGTCAAATTAAGTACGACCATTGAAACTTGAACGCAAATACTATAATGCACAGACCACTTTTAGATATACCAGGTATATGATTGTGCAAAAATCACTCAAATTGAGTACGAACAACAAAGAAACTAACACAGACTCGCTCAGGCTAACTATGCTATGAGCATCAAGATCGTTGACATTGACTACCTATACATTAAGATCATGCATCAGATCAAAGGGAGGTCAAAGAAATTGAGCTGGACAGGGGGAAAAGGAAAGAGTTGCATCAGGGACGCTGACAACGGAGAGAGCCGGCGCTCTACTCTCTCTGTCTACCTCGGGAGGGTCTCAGCGTGATTACATAGGTACAGGTGTTTTAAGAATAGAACAGTCGTCTTCTAAAAACTAAAGGTATTGAATATAACTGTCCCATTTTCTAAGGGTCTTGTATGTATATGTTTGTATGGGTGACGTTACTTGGAGCTGGGGAAAGGGTGCCCCAGCAGCACCAGGGTGTGTAAAAGATGTTTCTTAGCTTCACTGAGATCACCAGCTTCTATCATGCAGGATCCGCGCAAAGAGTAAATTCTTGCCAAATTAAATTCCTTAATCCAATCCGTGTATACATTCATTGTGAATATATTATTGTTCTGTTAAAAAGAAAAGATTGCTTAGAACTTATACGAACCGAATGCGTCGAAGGCATCAAACGAAAGGAATTTTAGAATTATGTATATAAAATCTTATTAAAGCTCGCATACTTGCCCGAGTCGTATCGTATAGATTCGGATCTGGAAGAATCTCAGAAATCCTAGGCGAATTCGGATGATATCATCAGGTTTTGTGACTGCTTTAGGTGTCTTCTCAGGGCACCTAAAGTTGTCACAAGACACGTCCGAGGTATATTTTGGTGCCAACGTGACAGATGATTAATCCGGTAGTAATGTTTAGTAAAAGCGTACCTGAACAAAATTTTCTACTTCAAACAGCAGACGGACTGCCTGTGGTAAATTCAAATTCATAATGCTGATCTCGGCGTATTCTAAATATGCTTCGAACAACTTTTCATGTTCACCTACGACAAAAGAATGAGATAATAAGAGTCTACCCTCTACCACATACCTCTACAACCCTCTACCAGTAGGTATTATTAAATTAGGTGCCCGAGTGGTTCGAGACACCTTCAACACGAAGTTTGCAAGTTCGATGCCCGACTGTACCAGTTTTTCTGAATTTCAGTACAAGTTCAGAAAAACTCACTGTTACAGCCGGGATTCTAACTTGCAATCACTCAATATGTTGCAGACAACTACTCAAACCACTCGGCCACTACGGTTCAAACACACATTGCACAACAAAATATATATTATAACTATATATTTTAAATGTTTAATCTTAATATTTTTAATGTGTGTTGCCTATTCATACTGCCATTGTTTGTAGTTTTTAATGCTGTTTTATTTCAAATGTTTAAACAAAGTAATTAGTTTGTACTTTCACTTTTTTTTAATGTTTTTTTAATTTTTTTTTATATAGCCAAACTTCCTGTTGCGACTGTATATCAATGCATGCTGTGGTCTCCTGTAACTGAAGGGACACGCTTGTCTAATATTGTAAAGATTATGTTTGTGTACTTTTCGTGTAACCTTTGTTGGAGATCCATAAATAAATAAATAAATAAATAAATAAATAAAATAAATAAATAGCTGTCCCGCCCAGCTTTGCCTGAAAAAGTTAAACTTCCTGAAACACGATCGCAGCGCCACCTATCGGGTCCAATTGTGATGTAATCTCCTATCCTATCCTATCTTTCAAGTTGGATCAAACTGTACACGGTGTGCAAATTTGATTAAAATCGGAGGAAAGGAGTCCATCGCGGACAACAACGAGACACGTAATCCTTACTAATATTATAAATGTGAGAATGTAAGTTTGTTTGTTACGCTTTCACGTAAAAAATACATAACCGATTATCATGAAAGTTTGTACACATATTCCTGGAGGTATAAGAAGTAACATAGGATACTTTTTATTGAAAAAAAAAAAACATTTTTACGACTGAAAAAAAGCCCGTTTACTGATATTTTTTTATGGTGATGGCTTATACCCGGGATTAAGACATAGGCTACATTAGAAACCCGAAAGATTCAAAGCTCTAATATTATAAAGGCACAAATATGTATGTTGCTCTTTCCACGCGGGCGAAGCCGCGGGCATAAGCTAGTTTATATATATTAAGATACTTAATTCGTACCTGCACCGCGACAGTGGTCTATTATCTGGCAGTAAACGGACACAAGTATGACCAAGCATTCACATTTATCCAAGTCAAGAGACGAGAAAGATCTCACTCGTTTGTCTCTGCGTATGTTTTGATTACTCGGATTGGAGCGTTTGGCTGAAAGGGTTAGAAAGGTTATGTTTTCACATTTATTAATCTAATCTACTATCCTACTAAAATTATAAATATGAAAGTTTCTGAGGATACTTGCTGTAAATCACGGCTGAGCAGAAATGGATGAAATATGGCAAGTAGATTTGTAGCCGGATCGACACTGCAGCTTATTATTTGAATAGTCTAATTGCTTACTAGATAACCTCGTCCTTTTTTACAGAACTCACAGAACAAATACAGAACTCACGAGGAAATTGACGTACTAGCGACAATTCCGTATTTCAATTTATTTATAGATTATATAGTCATTAAAAGTTTAAATTACTGTATCCTTGAATGACATCCGAAAAGTGGATCTTTAGCAATATTTGCAGATTTAGTCGAAAGACCTTCAATACAACTTACCAAACGAGTGTACTCTACAATTCGATCCTAATTAGGAGATGGGCTTAAAAACTAAATGTATCTTGCATTCGGTCCGTTCCGTCTGATTTCTACCCTTGGTGTTGCAAGCGTCTAGGTTGTAGTAATCGCTTACTATCAGACGCACCGTATGCTTTACCAAATTAGTGAGTTAAACAAAAGTGTTCCTACCGAAAGGAATACGAAACACTCCTTCTTCGGAATCGTCAAGGGCCCCAACCACCTGCAAAAAAGAGATGACAATTTAGTCATCTCCCTGAAATAAGTACAAGTAATTGCATTTAACGCAGTAATTGTAAAAACTTCAAATGATGCTGTATTTCATCTATACCTTCTCTTTGGGAAAAGCCATACTAAAGTCCCCCACAAAGGTAGCCACAAAGGTAGTAGTGTGGATTGATCGACTAAGCATAGATATCTGAACGAACTCAATTTACAAAAGAATATGGGGTTCTTTAATATAAGTATGGGAAGATTTCTCCAGACTCGGTAATGTGCACAGCTTGCATCACAAAGGGTATCCCTTTGTGATGCAAGCGTCCATAGGTGGCGGTAAAGGCTCGCCATCTGGTGGACCGAATACTTTTTTGCTACCTTCAAAATTTGATAAAACAAAATTCCCATTTATTTTAAGAGACTAAGCGTTATAATTTGCACAATTTGGTCCAGATATTGGTAATCCATAAATAAGCAGCCGTTACACTTCCGTAGCCAATCGCGTAGCCAAGTAATAAATTATTGAAATCTACGATCACAAATGGATTAAGCCCTATCGGCCTACAATCAACTACATATCTTCTAACAACACTTATAGATAAAATTATTGTATAAAAGCTCGAGTTTCTTTTATTTATTCATACTTTTGTTAGGTACAAATAACCACCAGGTAAGCATAACAGCATATTAAATAGTCCCTCTTCTTATGTGTTACACCTCCGTTTATTATTAGTGCATATAAATAAATAAATTCATTTTCAACAGAAACATGAAATTCTTCCTGTGTCTCGCCGCTTTGGCCGCTGTGGCCGTCGCCGTCCCTACCCACCGTGGGCTGGTGACCCCCGGAGCTGCTGGCGCAGCCCCCATCGTCGTCCCCGAGGCTGGAGCCGCCCCCGTGGTTGGTGAACCCATCGCTGTTGGACCCGCTATCATTGACGCATTCGAGCCCATCTCTGTTGGACCCGCAATCGTCGGTGGAATCGAAGGCATCTCTGTTGGACCCGCAATCGTCGGTGGAATCGAAGGCATCTCTGTTGGACCCGCTATCGTCGGTGGAATCGAAGGCATCTCTGTTGGACCCGCAATCGTCGGTGGAATCGAAGGCATCTCTGTTGGACCCGCTATCGTCGACACTGTCCAGCCCATCCAGGTCGTCGAGACTGCCCCCATCGCCGTCGAGCCCGTTCAGGTCATCGAGACTGCCCCCGTCGCTGTCTCCCCCGTCGTCATCACCCCTATTGGTGAAGCCTCTGAGTTCACTGGCCTTCCCCTCGTTCAGATCATCCTGAACATCAACCAGGCCGCCGTAGACGCTTCCCCCGTGGCCGTTGCCCCCGTGGTCGTCGCCCCCGTCGATGCTCAACCCGAGCCCATCACCGTCGTTGAGTCCGCCGCCGAGCCCATCACCGTCGTTGACTCCGCCGCCGAGCCCATTACCGTCGTTGAGGTCGCTCCCACGCCCGTGCACGTCGTCGAAAGCCCGATTATCCCCGCCCCCGTCGTGATCGGCACCCCCCAGCTCCCCGTCGTCGTTGAGCCCGTCGTCATCGGCACCCCCATCATCCCCTCCCCCGCTGTGGTCCTCCCCGAGGCCCTCAACTAAATTGGGAATGAAGCAGATGCCAGCGCAAGCGCCTCTTAACATCTAGCGACCTATATGTCGGCGCACAGGATAAGATTGTTAGTTCTGGTGAGATCCTTTTACCTATCTCGCATGTTATATCTAACACCTAACTACCTAATACAAAAGTGTCTATGAAATAAATATTACCTTTCAAAGGAGAGCTCCTCTTTTTTTATATCATATATTCAACTTAATAGCATCAACAACACCTATACATTACATCATTTTTTTTTTTTTTGCTCAAGTCTAAATCCGCCTAAAATTTGGCAAAAGGTATTTATATCGGCTATACAGCTGTGATGATAAGCGTACCAAAGTGTCGATTAATTTGCCAAATCATTGACATAATTATTTCACCTAATTATTTTTCATAAATATCTTGGAAATCCGAAACATTTGACATAAGACGGGATACACTTAAACGAAATTTGACTAGACGTTCGAGTAGTCGTCTGCAACGCAATTTAAGTAGGTATAGTTCACAGCACGAACTTTACGGCTAAAGAGCTTTAAATCGAAAATATTCTTGCATACGTTTAAGAACAGAAGACATGTATGTAAGAAAAGTGAGGGCGCATATATATAACCTATGTTTTTTGTGTTTTATTTAAACACAAAAAACATAGGTACGCTATCATTCTGGTATGTGGTTTCGCGTCTAGCGAGAATTTAAACTTCAAAACACAATTTTAGAGCGATGTGTACACCAACAACTAACTAGGTACCAACTCTGTCTGCATAGCGGTCTGTAACCAGAGTCGCTATCTCTCATGTCACGCTATCTAACATGTCATTGAAAATATTTATAAACGTTTGACTTACGAGTATATACGAGCATATTTTGTCAGGTTTGTACTTAAATATGAATTTTGAAATGTTTAACTTCCCATTTTATATGGTAAACTGTGGTGGTCAAGTCATTGAACACTTCAAGCCCTACAGTATTTACAAATGAGTTTGTCTGAACTACTGTGATTTATCTCACCATGAGCTTTACGGTGAACCAAAACACTGTGTGGCTGAGTCCCAAAAGTAATACATAGAAAATGTATAAACGCGTCTGGAAGACTGCGACAGACTCGTCATCTAACGTCGACACTTTGGTGTATGTACCGGTCCTCTGTATAACAGTCCTCTCTAAGACCTGAACAACTTTTTGACTGATCAACAATCATTAGTTCCTCCATACATGTCCGCCTATTCCGAGTACATATTCTTAACGTTTTCATCCTTCCTTGATTGATCGATTTCATCTTGGTAGTCGGTGAGGACGACGTAGTGAGGGACAGGAGGAATGTGCCTTTCTAACGGCACTCTTTCGCGTTGTATATCCGTCTTATCAGCCGTTCTTCACTTATTCTTTCCGTTAAAATCATCATGTCTCGTTTGTCGAACTTAATGAAGGTTGTCAAAGGCTTCGGTCAAACATCGTCAGAGGCCGAAAATAAATTTGAAAAAGTATGGAACATCGAAAAATACACACAGGTTTTTCTTGTATATTAGAATTAATTCTCAACTTAAAGATATTTGGGGCACGAAATTTAGTGAATTAAACAATCGATATTTCTGTTAAACTACTTGTCAGAAGTGCACTATCAGAGCGCCTCACGAAATGTACCTTGCCCACATTAAGTTTAGGTCTTGCGCCGCCACTGAACATCGTTACATTCAACTGCCTTCAAATTACTTTCATCCTTCATTAACCTACTCTGGAATCACTGCCATACTGGATATCCATGGCGAGTTGTGCTTACTTCCTTGCTTAGTTTTAATTATTTAGCAACATAGAAATGACGTCATCCAATAATTTACTAAAAGTTACATAATTATAATTCCGTACAATACACACTTCCAAGACTTAATTTTATCTTGAAACATTATTAATGTGAAAGTAAGTGAGGTTGTTTGTTCAAGAACGGCTGAACGAAATTAGATAGGTGTTGTTTTCTTCCTCACGCCTTCCCACAAGGGTCCCCGAAGGGGTAGGCAGAGATGTATAGGTAATACCCACACACCCACTTTCCGCCAGAGGTATATTAGGTGCCAACGTGACAGATGGCGAGTTCATCGCCGTTACTCAAGCACGACTATACATACGCTTTTTTTTTAATTTCTTCTTAGACGTATGCAGGTTTTCTCTCGATGTTTTCCTTCACCGTAAAGCTCGTGGTGTGACTAATCACTGTACTTAAGTTTTAGAAAAACTCATTGGTACAGTTGGGATTCGAACTTCGACCTTTGCGACCTTTGCGTCGCAGGCAACTGCTCGAACCACTCGGCCACCACGGCTCATATTTCAAATTAATTCCAATGAAAAGAAATTTTACGCGACTAAAACCGATATTTGTTTCCATTATAGTGAAACCGATAGTGTCTCCGGTTAGCAGTGAATTAAAATCCAATTTATTACTTTGTAAGTTAATAGTGAGCGTTGATATAGTACACACTTAGAATGAATGAAACTGCCAACTCCATTAACTCTCAGAAGAGACCAAAGATATAAAACCTATGATTGACTCAAATGTTACAGAGATACACTTGAGAAGAGCAAACATGGTGCGCAATAGGGTCAACACCCTGAATATTGATCCAGGCAGTATGTAGGTTCGTAATATCACTTTGAATGCGAAAAAATAAAAACTTAAATATTTTTAAATATTTGTATTTATTTCATAGACACTTTTGTATTAGGTAGTTAGGTGTTAGATATAACATGCGAGATAGGTAAAAGGATCTCACCAGAACTAACAATCTTATCCTGTGCGCCGACATATAGGTCGCTAAATGTTAAGAGGCGCATGCGCTGGCATCTGCTTCATTCCCAATTTAGTTGAGGGCCTCGGGGAGGACCACAGCGGGGGAGGGGATGATGGGGGTGCCAATGACGACGGGCTCAACGACGACGGGGAGCTGGGGGGTGCCGATCACGACGGGGGCGGGGACAGCGGGGAGCTGGGGGGTGCCGATCACGACGGGGGCGGGGATGATCGGGCTTTCGACGACGTGCACGGGCGTGGGAGCGACCTCAACGACGGTAATGGGCTCGGCGGCGGAGTCAACGACGGTGATGGGCTCGGGTTGAGCATCGACGGGGGCGACGACCACGGGGGCAACGGCCACGGGGGAAGCGTCCACGGCGGCCTGGTTGATGTTCAGGATGATCTGAACGAGGGGAAGGCCAGTGAACTCAGAGGCTTCACCAATAGGGGTGATGACGACGGGGGAGACAGCGACGGGGGCAGTCTCGATGACCTGAACGGGCTCGACGGCGATGGGGGCAGTCTCGACGACCTGGATGGGCTGGACAGCGTCGACGATAACGGGACCAACAGCGATGGGCTCGAACACGTCCACGACAGCGGGGCCGACGGCAACGGGCTCGGGAACAATGCCCATAGCGTCGAGGAGGATCTGCTCGAGGGCGGCGGCGGTGGCGGGGTCGGTGCTGGGGCTGTTGATGGCGGCGATGATCTCCTGGAGCTCGTCGCTGATGCTCACGGACTCAATGTGGGCGGGTCCAATGGCGATGGGCGCTCCCACGATGGGGGCGGCTCCAGCCTCGGGGACGACGATGGGGGCTGCGCCGGCAGCTCCGGGGGTCACCAGACCACGGTGGGTAGGGACGGCGACGGCCACAGCGGCCAAAGCGGCGAGACACAGGAAGAATTTCATGTTTCTGTTGAATAATAATATAATAATATATCCTTCCCACAAGGGTCCCCGAAGGGGTAGGCAGAGGTGTATAAGTTTCTGTTGAATAAGTTCACAAATTACAAATAATAAGCCGTGATGGCCAAATGGTTCGAGTATGTCCTGCAACGCAAGAACGCTTACAGTAAGTAGTTACACTAAGAGCTTTACGGTGAAGTAAAACATCGAGAGGAAACCTGCATACGTTTCAGAAGAAATTCAGACGTTTGTGCAGTCGACTTGACTTGCTTTCACGTTGGTACCAAAAACTTATCTCCCGCGAAAAGTGTCTGTGTGGGTACTATCTAAGTATTACTACTATTTTACTACTACCTCGGCCTCTGGGAAAGACGAGAAGATATAATTACAAATAGTTAGTTATTATAAATTCAATAATATATATATATATATATATATATTTAATTTGTGAATTTCTTACCTGATGGTAGTTTGTACCTAACAAAAGTATGGCATTACTAGTGTCAGTCCAGCGTTTTATACCATTCCATTATCTTCACCTGATGGTAGTTTGTACCTAACAAAAGTATGGCATTACTAGTGTCAGTCCAGCGTTTTATACCATTCCATTATCTTCAACTGATATTAGAAAGACCTTAAGTACGAGTAGATACTGCATGGATTTGGTTAATCCATTTGCAAGATAATAATCATTAATCTAATGTTTTATTGTGTATTATTATATTAATTACATTATTTATATTACTTATTATAGTCTGTCCTACCTAACCGTGGACCAAAGTTCACCTTCACCATAGATGAACGCGAACTACGCTTAACGACTAAGCTTTTGCCACTAGAGCTATAAGGACAGATTTAAAAACGTCATATAGGTTACAAAAGTTTTTTTATTAGTGAACTGGTCGCATTATTTATAAAAATATATCTGTTTTTGTTTCACTTCAGAATATTGTATTGTCAATTAGGTTTATGAATTTAGTTCATCCTCCCGTTCCAAATTCTATTCATTCCCATATTTTAAATTATGTTCCATAACCTCAATCACAAACGAAATAATGCTTAGAGCTTGGCCATGGTCATTCACACATGCTTAATGCTAATGCTAAGGTCTAACAAAATAAACTGGTGGGAACCATGTAAATTTGGTTGTGGTTCCTACGCCATATTTACGCCCGCTTTGTAGGTCTTACAAAGGAAGAAATTTTTAGGTTGCGGTCGGAATAAAAATAACAAGATTCTAAATTGTGTACTAAGTGTGTTATTCATTGTATATTTAATTTAATTATATTTTTTTATTATTATTATTTAATTATTCATAATCGACACCGACTAAAGTAAATATTTTGTTGAGTGCTTTTAGGGTATGATGTAGTGTAAATAACGAGTATACCTTCAGAGAATGCTTAATGTTTTCTTTTCCAAGTTGGATAGTCTCAAAAAGTGCGATATCTATAGTGCGGTACCTACTAGACCTTAGTCTGTCCCAAACGGAACGATATATGTATTTCTACAAAAGGTGGTTAGGTTTAGGCAATGGGAATTCGGTTCCGTTTTATACATTTTAAATTAAAACTTTTTAATTAAAAATATTAGCTAGGTAAGTACCTAGCTAATATTTTTAATTAAAAATTTCCATGACCCATAATGCTTACTTAAGCAGCCCAGGGTCATGGAAACGGATACCATAATATTTAAGTTTTTCTTTCTTACTTTATTTATAAAAGGAACTTAACAATAGTTAGGCTACAAAATGTGTGCGAAATATCTGCAGTAGTTGTAAACTGTGTCGCAAACATTAACATTCATCCCCGGATAGAGATGTACACCATTCCTACAGAAATAGCAGTAGATTCCACTTATATTTTTAATTCATGAGACATTAACCTGTCTATGCGTTAATCTTACACTAACGTGTGAAATATTTTACTTACTACTAATATTTCTTGTATTAATCCATATACATGTCTAATCTTTAACAATTACTAGGTAACTAAATTGACCTGAAGAAGACGCATATCCAAAACTAATAGACGCGATAAAATATGTAATTTTGAACAAGCTCTCAATGTAAACCGATAGTTCAATAACATATTCAGAAATTCGTCATTGAAGAGACATTACAGAGGCTGAAAGATTATAATAAACTAGCTGTACCAACTGTGCGCCTGCCACGCGGATTGTTGTTGCATGGAATAAACAGTCTTAAGGACTGATTTTTTTATTGCAACTCGCAAATCAAATCGCAATGCAAATCGCATTATATATTGTGCCAAAATTTGAACACAACAGTGTAGAGCATTTCGAGTTTTACATAAAATAATAGTTTAAAAAAACTAAGAAAATACACTTTTTTAGAAAATCCAACTAAAAAATAGAAAAATGTTTAAAATATTGAATTGTCATCGGTCCTTAATAAGTATGCCAAATTTCGAGTTAATCCGACGTTTTGAAGGGGGTTAAAATCATGTTCAAAGATTCCGTTACATACTAACATACAAACATACAAACATACTAACATACATACGTCTCAAGCTAATAAAAGCGTATTAACAACTTAACTTATTTATGGATAGTAATGATAAGTTGGGAAATTTGTTAAGGGCTGTTAGTATACGGAACTGGAGCTCTACTCTAACGACCTACCCCGTTCGGAGTCCGCGTAAGTTGGGTATGTACTAAAGGGCTACTCAGGTGTTTAGTAAAAATATTACTTGTGAAATTGTAGGACCGTAATAATGGTTTAACAGGTCAACTAACAAATTCAAGATTCCAAGTTTAATTCCTGGAGGTATTTAGCAATGAATGTTGCTGAGATTAAATACACTGATATATCACAATACAAACTTAATCTTGCTGTGATGGAAGATATCGTGTATACATTTTTGAACTTTCAATCAGAAATTCAAAGAATTATCTACTGTCCTGTAAACACATTTTGGCCCTTAAAATGTCCAGCGAAAAGAGGGTGTTAAGGCCCCTACCCACCCTTTCGGGGACCGTTGAGAGATGGTGGTTATTTACACACACTATATACACTAGAACCTACCTCTCTTAATTGGTAAATAAATTTAGACATTAGGAAACGTAAATAAATTGGTAATTTTTCTTATATCAGAGGCAGGGAGTACCTTATGTGATGCAGGGGGCATGTGTATTATTTCTAACCGTGTAGGTACCTACCAGTAGTACTATGATTTCCTAACTCCTACTCCTTCCTAACTAACAACATCATGATTACTAACAGCACCATGATTACCTACTAACAGCACCATGATTACCTACTAACAGCACCATGATTACCAACTAACAGCACCATGATTATCAACTAACAGCACCATGACTACCTACATAAACTGTACGTCTGTAACTGTGACCGTACAAGGGCCGGCAGATTATAAAGGCAGCCAGTTTAGGGCCGAATTTTTACGAAAATTAAAATGTAAGGGTAACGAATTGTCGGATCAAGGTCGGTAGGCTACTAGCGCCAAACATATAAATCCACCACTGTTGGAGTTTGTTGTAATGTAATGTAATGTCACAAAGAAAGTATTATCTACTTTGTAAGATTTCACCCTGGGCCACCAGGCCCCAGGGACTAAAATAATAGGATACTATGCTTAAAACATCTATACACTCTGCGCTTTTAAAAGCATTAGACACTATACCGTGGTCCTTCCAAAAAATATTAGGTTTCAATTAATACTTTGTTACCGATTTTTAGCTTGAATTCCATTCCATTCCATATTTCTGCTCAAAGCGCTTGTATAATTATGGAAATTATAACAACAAAATAGTTTTAAAAGTTCTTTATTGCTGTTAAGATAAAACTATATTACAGATACCATTTCTCTGTATCAGTACAAAAGAAATAAAATTTGCTCTTTTACGGCCGTGTCAGTCTTCAAAGTTTAGTTGAGGGCCTCGGGGAGGACCACAGCGGGGGAGGGGATGATGGGGGTGCCGATGACGACGGGCTCAACGACGACGGGGAGCTGGGGGGTGCCGATCACGACGGGGGCGGGGACAGCGGGGAGCTGGGGGGTGCCGATCACGACGGGCTCGGGGACAACGGGGAGCTGGGGGGTGCCGATGACGACGGGGGCGGGGATGATGGGAGCGTTGTCGACGACGTGCACGGGTGTGGGAGCGACCTCGACGACAGTGATGGGCTCGGCTGCGGACTCAACGACGGTGATGGGCTCGGGTTGAGCATCGACGGGAGCGACAATAACGGGTGCGACGCCCACGGGGGCCTCAGGGGTAGCCTCAGCGGCGACCTGCTGGATGTTCAGGATGATCTGGACGAGGGGAGCGGCAGCACTGGGGGCGGCTACAGGGGTGAAGTCGAGAACAGCGGGTCCAACGGCGATGGGCTCGAAAGCATCAACAAGAGCGGGTCCGACAGCGATGCCTTCGACTCCACCGACAATAGCGGGTCCAACAGAGATGCCTTCGATTCCACCGACGATTGCGGGTCCAACAGAGATGGGCTCGAATGCGTCAATGATGGCGGGTCCAACAGATATGGGCTCGAATGCGTCAATGATGGCGGGTCCAACAGCAATGGGTTCACCAACCACGGGGGCGGCTCCAGCCTCGGGGACGACGATGGGGGCTGCGCCGGCAGCTCCGGGGGTCACCAGACCACGGTGGGTAGGGACGGCGACGGCCACAGCGGCCAAAGCGGCGAGACACAGGAAGAATTTCATGTTTGCTGTATAATAAAAAGGAATAATAAGTAAAAAAAATCTAATGTATAAATTTCTTGTAATATTATTGTATGTAATTGATCACAACGTACCTGTTTGTTTTGCGTTGCTTTAACAATATGATTTCGAATTATTCATACCACGTTTTATATGAAATCATTATCTTTTAAGCGATATTTGAAAGGATAGATTAATCCATTGCAAAAAGATTAACTTTAGCAAATACTACCAACTAAGCACACGGAAGGCGATTGCAAATTTATGACATCTTAACGTATTTTCTTTGTCATTGTTTGATTTTCACGATGACAAATATCTACCTTTGTACTTTAGTCGTACACGAATATATAAAGATACTGAGGAAGGTGGCGAATTAAGTTAAAGAGTCTAGAGAGAACTTTTACACACACAACAATATTACAAATATAGTTTAAAACCGAACCGTTACTAACGATTTTATATAAGAACTTTGTCAGCGCTTGCAGCTACATATTTATTACAGTCCAGTATTAAGATTCCTTATTTAGTACTTAAGTATTAAGTAAGAGACTGATGATGATGTGGACGAAGCGAAAGAGGTATGTAAGTCTAGGGAGAAGTGGCGCTCTATACTCTCTGCCTACCCCGTTAGGGACTCGGCGTGATATTTATTTTTTTATACAACAAGAGTGGCAAACAAGCATACGGCCCACCTGATGGGAAACGGTTACCGTAGCCACTCTGTGTTCGGAGAGTTATAGTGTGTTGGCAGCATAATGGGTTTAATCCTTCTGCTTCCAACACAATGTAACAATCCTCCCCCTCCCCAAGGAGCTCATTACTGGAAACCTTATTCACCGCGTAGGAACACAACACAAAAAATTGTGTTATGTGGCTACGGACTTCTGTAAGGTGGAGGTCCTGCCCCAGTCGGGCAGCTCCGAATTCGAACGGGAAACCCAATATGTGATATGTATGTATGTATCTACATCCAAAATGTAAGTACAGCATTCGATAGCTAAAGGATCAAGGAACTTCTCCTGGTTGAGGTATATTTGCTTATAATCTACCTTCATAGGACCTTCCAGAACATAAAGAGTAAATAACTTCGATAAGAGATCAAAGATTTGTAGCCGTGTCAGTTGCAAGGCGGTACCTATTGGCACATAATACACCCGCATACATTTCTTTCCCAGGCATACAGAATTAATAGATTCGCCATCTCTCTCATACTCTCGTACCCACTCTTTCAGGTATCCCAATGTTGAGGCGAAAAATTCGTACCTTACCTTATACCTTACCTACCTTAAATACCTTACCTTACATACCTTAAAATCCGAGCCATTCGAGCCGCCTCCTACCCGTGTTTCGGCACTTAGAGCGCGGATTTGTTGTCGGGTACGCTTCAAGTCATCACTGTCTTCAATAAGACCCTAGAAAAGTACCACATATTTATTCCATTATATCTAAGAATCGCATATCTTATATCTAGGTCCATCATATATAACTAAAAAGATTTGTAAGGTTAAACCAGTGGCATTATGCATCGAGGAGACTTTGACTTTATGGTTTAAGACATTTATTTCTCAAAAGAATACAATTCACTTATATTGAGAAATACAGGTTTACTTATAACTAGCACAAATATTAAGGTTCGAAGAACGAAAGGTGGGTAGTCTTGATATTAAAAAAAAACATAGTAAGTAAACAATACAGTAGTTCCTATTAAGTATCGCTTCGAGAAGGCATTTAGATAGCAATATTTGGAAATAATAACAGAACTAATCTACAATCGAGAAAAATCCTTTAAGATGTGGTGCTTTAGAGATTTTTTGTATAAAGTGAAGGACTGAATCTCTTTAATACTGTTAGGCAGCTTGTTATACAGGTTTGCTCCTTCATATAAAATGTTTTTCTTCCCATAGTTTGTTCTTGGTTTTTTTAAGCAAATGTTGTTTATTCGTTTGACTTTGATTTTTATAGGTATCCTATTTGCAATCATATTCCTCATCATTATAACACCATCCTTTAACCCACTGCTGGGCATAAGCCACCTTTCATGCAAGCTATAGCGATACAGTGCAGTCTCATCCAGGTCTTCCCGATACACTTTTCTATATCATCGACCGTATTGCTGGGTCTAGTCGACCTTTCCCCATTTTAGGCCACCATTCCGCCTAATATGTAATATATATCCTCACGCATTCCCACAAGGGTCCCCGAAGGGGTAGGCAGAGGTGTATAGGTAATACCCACACACCCACTTTCCGCCAGAGGTATACTAGGTGCCAACGTAACTGATGGCGAGTCCATCGCCGTTACTCAAGCACGACTATACATACGCCTTTGAATTTCTTCTCAGACGTATGCAGGTTTCCTCACGATGTTTTCCTTCACCGTAAAGCTCGTGGTGTAACTAATCACTGTACTAAAGTTCAGAAAAACTCATTGGTACAGTCGGGATTCGAACTTGCGACCTTTGCGTCCTCAATTACAGGAAACCGCAGCATGCATGAAAAACCTTAGAGCTAAAAACATAAATTAAAAAAAAAGGTGTTCGTAATAGCTAACAATTTGTGAATTTTAAATTTTAACACACAAATCCTTTCTAAACTTATGAATACTGCCACAGAAAATATCGATTGAGCGCGATTTTGCAAGGCTCATATTATAATATTATATTAACATATTATACACTAGTAAACGTCATTTGACACATATTCCTAAATAAGCACATATTTCTGATAATCCTTTAATAAATAGTAAATTTGCAAGGTGTTTCGACCTTTCTGATGAGAAGTATATAATATAAAGAACATAGATCTTGATCGTTAGTAAATATAATGTTTTTGACAGCACTGAGCCGTGCAATGATGACCTATGCGTATAGGATGGGTAACTGATGAAAAAAAAATGCACGTACATCATTACATCTAAGTCCGAGCAGTTTGCTGAAACACCCAGAGCCGCAGGCGAAGCAGCGGCGAGTGTAGCGTTCCAAATACAACAAACCACGGGCGTGCATGTCATGCTGGACCAGAAACAATATATTAATATATCCTCACGCCCTCCCACAAGGGTCCCCGAAGGGCTAGGCAGAGGTAGTACACATACACCCTCTTCGCGCCAGAGATACATTTTAAGTGCTAACATTAAAGATGGCGAGTCCGTGGGCGTTACTTAAGCATGAGTATACCTACATACGCCTTTGAATTTCCTCACAAGCTTATACTGGTTTCCTCTTTTTTCCTTCACCGTAAAGCTCGTGGTGAGACTAATTACTGTACTGTATAATTAATGTGACATACACAATAGACATGGACAAAGGATATGGATCTTCCCTCCGCGAAAGTTCAAGTTATAGAACAAACTTCCTGTTTAGGTTTTTAGTAAGAGATTTGTATAGGGTCGGCAAAAAGGTTACAGCCCCTGGTGCTGAGCGCGTAAACCTATGTAGGTGACCTGAGTGGTATAAAAATGCTTATACTGTACGGCTCTATGTTTTTCTGCAAAGCTTTATGCAAGGCGTTCACTTGTTGTGAGAAAAATCACATGATTGCCCAAAAGACATTGATGCTTAATGTGCAAAATTAGACTGCGAATATGTTTTTTTTCGTTTTACCTTATTTTTTTTTATTGAATCCTATAGAATTCGAATGATTATTACAATAAAATTTTGAACACCTCACCGATACAAATGCGTTTAATTAGGTACAATCATAATCAATTAAATTTATGAACCATAATAAAACAATAACAAAGCACCTAGATTTATGGTAGGTATTATTGAAACGTGAGCGGAGTAAAATAATCCAGGTTAGGTATGCGATAAATGTACAAATACCGATTATGAACACATCATGTTATGAAAATATTAACAGCAGTATGCATCCTCTACTGTTCTGTATACTAATAATTAGAGTTAGTATAATACTTTAATTTAATTAATATAATACTAGGTAATTTATTATAGTTAAATAAATTTTAGTATCTATATCGATGGAATACTCAAAGATATGAACATCAAAAGTACTTGAAACAGACGAGCATCAAGGAACTGAAGAATGAAACTGGAACTGAAACTGATGATGAAAGGAAGAAGGTCCGTTTGGCCTGTAAATCTAGAAAAGTAGCGCCACTCTCTCAATCAGACTCGGCGTAATGTTATTATGTATGTATATTTCAGCAATACAAGCATGTGGCAATACGTAAGGCTGAGACAAGGTGCAGCCTCGCCATGTCGCCTACATTGTTCGATCTGGGGTGCTACCTGGGACCTCTGCCTACCCCGAGGAAAAATGCCGGTATGCAGCCCGGATTATGGATAGGTACTTAAGAATATAAATCGCATGCCACGTCGTATATTGTTAAGTAGGGCGATACATTGAGTCCTGAGGGAAGGTCCCTATGGTGACCATCCGCCTTGTCATGTCTTGTACCTGTGCGTCAGTGACACGTCACACTAACTCAGCAGTCTATAGGAAACAAATCCCCGTGGTTACACCCGTATAATATCAGATTTCATAGGTTTTTTTTGTATGGAATAAAATATAGCCTCTGTGTTAACCATACATACAAACATATCATCACGCCGAGTACCTAACGGGGTAGGCAGATCCGTGTTAATCCAGCTAATAATATATCTGTGAGATAAATTCTGTTCAGTAGGTTTTCCTGGATGAGGAACAAAAATTCTCACAAACTTTCTCATTTATAAAATTTGTAGGAAGAATTTCAATATACTGGGATGGGAATCTAAGACAGACTTACTACGCAACAAACAAGGCTACATGTATTAAATGTACCAAAGAGCTAGTCGCCATTTTGAAATAAGTAAAGATTCAAAAGTAACCTTTTGGCGCTCTGTCAATAGTTCATATGTAGTTGTTCGAAACAATGGATGTTTGAATTTCATGTAGCCGCAGAAAGCGTACATTGGCAAGTCACGACAGTTCGCTGCAAGATAAGATATGCGACAAATTGATAACATGCCTTCACACGTTTATTTTAACACTTTGTGTGCAAGCGAACGATTAATAGAAAAGGTATGAGATGAGGGGTGGTCTACGCGATTGGGATCCTGGGGACTTTTCAACGGGGTACGTATTGGTTACCTAAGAAATGAGGTGGCGTGCGAAGATTTAAAATGTATTGATAAGTACAGTGATTAGTCACACCACGACCCTACGGTGAAGGAAAACATCGAGAGGAAATCTGCATACGTTTGAGAAGCAATTCAAAGGCGTATGTATAGTCGTGCTTGAGTAACGGCGATGGGCTCGCTATCTGTCACGTTGACACCAAATATGTCGCAGGCGAAAAGTGGGTGTGTGGATAAGGCTATTGAATCGTGAATTTGAAATTAACAAAGATTGTAAATCTTACGAGGTTGCCTGATTCCCAGGCAGGCGCAGTATGGCGGCGCAGCATGCACAATCGAGGGAGCAGGGTGAACCAGGACCATAGACGTGTCTCTGGTGAAATCACCTCCTTCGCACTCCAGCACTCGAATTGTGAATAGTTTGGCTACAGCTGTCAAAAAGAGATTAATTACTGACATATATGTCAAACGGCAAATAGTGCCGGAGCTCCTGCCTGCGAAGCTTGAGGTTGTGTTCGATTCCGAAATAGAGCGAATATTTGCGATAAACACGTGGTCTACATATTTCAAGTATATCTTTCCATATAAGTATGTTCATTGTTGTCTACTTCTCATAGTACAACCTTTGCTTGGTTTGAGACTGGGTTTATTGTGTGGAATAGTGAGTGAGAGGAGAGCGCCTGTCTTCTCTACATTTACAGACCTCTTTCGGTACATCCACGTTCATCAGTCTTTGGGGCGCCCTCAAGACGTAGGTAGAGAAAGCAGAGCGTCTGCCATCCCTAGAATTTCAGACCTCGCTTCATCCAAATTCTAACTCTACTTCTACTAACCCTCTGCTACTTTCCTCGTAGAGTCACTTTGCATCAAATGTAGGAGCATATCCCTCGAGAATACGTCTCCCAATACAGAGCTACACTTCAGCAGCATCTTCTCAAACGGCGTCAAAGAGTCGTATGTTTTCAATATTACCACTGTGGAAACAATTGCTAAGCCACATATGTATACTAGCTGTCCCGCCCAGCTGCGCCCGGGTGAAAAAGTTAAACTTCCTTAAAACACGATCGTAGCGCTACCTATCATATCAGGCCCAATTGTGAAGCTATCCTATCTTTTAAGTTGGATTAAACTACATACGTGTTGCAAATTTGATTAAAATCTGTTTAGTAGTTTAGGAGTCTATCGCGGACAAACAACGTGATACGTAATTTATATATATATATATATATATATATATATATAAAGGTCGTGGTGGCCGAGTGGTTCGAGCAGTTGCCTGCGACGCAAAGGTCGCAAGTTCGAATCCCGCCTGTACCAATGAGTTTTTCTGAACTTAAGTACAGTGATTAGTCACACCACGAGCTTTACGGTGAAGGAAAACATCGAGAGGAAAACCTGCATACGTCTGAGAAGAAATTCAAAGGCGTCTGTATAGTCGTGCTCGAGTAACGGCGATGGACTCGCCATCTGTCACGTTGGCACCTAATATACCTCTGGCGGAAAGTGGGTGTGTGGGTGTTACCTATACACCTCTGCCTACCCCTTCGGGGACCCTTGTGGGAAGGCGTGAGGATATATATATATATATATATTAAGCTAACATGTAGCTCAAACGCATTCAAAGACAGATATTTAACGAAACTTTTCTCGTAAAGCTCGCGATGTGACCAATCACTGTAGACGTACTTAAGTTCAGAATTCATTGGTAGGTACAAACCGCACGACCATCGTTACTTTACAGACGACTACTTAAACCACTCCGCCTACGCGGCTCTATCAAACACCAGAGGGAAACATGATAAGTAAAAACCTCGACCTACTAATACTGTATACATCTACTAATAGAATAAATAGAAGATTGGCGGGGTGTTGCATGTCAATGCTGTGTGAAAACCCGTAAAGTATATATATGGACTAGCTGTGCCCGCGACTTCGTCCGCGTGGAATTTAACAAAAATTTTTATTCAGCTTCTAAAATAAAAGTAGCCTAAGTTAATCCTTTTTAAATCAGCTATCTGCCAGTGAAAGTACCGTCAAAATCGATCGAGCCGTTTCAGAGATTAGCCGGAACAAACATACAGACAAACATGATATCTTGATAAATGTAACGTGTAGAACCATGTGCATATGGTAAAAAGCGGTTATTTTAATATTATAAACAGACACTCCAATTTTATTTATTTTTAAGGTTATATAAAATCCGTCGTGGCCGTGTGGGTCGAGTAGTTGCCTGCGACACAAAGATCGCAAATTGTAATCCCGACTGTACCAACGAGTTTTTCTGAACTAAAGTACAGTGATTAGTCACACCAAGAGCTTTACGGTGAAGGAAAACATCGTGACGAAACCTGCATAAGTCTGAGAAGCAATTCAAAGGCGTATGTATAGTCGTGCTTGAGTAACGGCGATGAACTCGCCACCTGTCACGTTGGCACCTAAAATATATCTCTGGCGGAAAGTGGGTGTGTGGGTATTACCTATACACCTCTGTCAACCCCTTTGGGGACCCTGATGGGAAGGCGTGAGGATATATTATTATATATTTTATATTTTACCGTCCATTGTAATGTCAATGTCTTTCATGTCGTCAAAGCTGAAAGTGTCTGAGAGCACCGCCATCTGCAGCGTGTCCGTGTCTGCGAGGCTGAAGGCACTGTCGCGTTTGCTCAACACGCCAGCACTTACCAAACTGAAGATGCTCTGGAACATTACAATTGATATACAAACTCCTTGTTTTCTCTTCCTACTAATATTAATAATAATAATAATAAATAACTGGGACAATTCCACACAAATTGACCTAGTCCCAAATTAAGCAAAGCCTGTGTTATGGTAACTATATATATATATATATATATATATATATCCTCACGCCTTCCCACAAGGGTCTCCGAAGGGGTTTATTTGGTGCCAACGTGACAGATGGCGAGTCCATCGCCGTTACTCAAGCACGACTATTCATACGCCTCTGAATTTCTTCTCAGACGTATGCAGGTTTCCTCTCGATGTTTTCCTTCACCGTAAAGCTCGTGGTGACTAATCACTGTACTTAGGTTCAGAAAAACTAATTGGTACAGTCGGGATTCGAACTTGCGATCTTTGTGTCGCAGGCAACTGCTCGAACCACTAGGCCACCACGGCTTATGGTAACTAGACAACGATATATTTACTTATAAAGATAGATATATACATAAATACATATGACATCCAAGACTAAGGTACAAATATTCGTGTTCATCACACAAATATCTGCCCTCAGCGGGATTCGAACCCGCGACCTCAAGTTTCGCAGTCAGGAGCTCTGACCACTAGACCAGACGGTCGTCATATTATAAACTAGTGTTTCGCCCCGGCTCCGCACGGGTGGATATAAGATTGTTTTTATAAAAGAAAATGTATCTCAGAAAAATGTCACTCGGGGTTAATGTAGTGTTCCAATGGTGAAATAATTTTTCAAAGCGGTCCAGTATTTTCGGAGCCTATTCAATACAATCATACAAACAATCAAATCTTTCCTCTTTATAATATTAGTATAGATGTTAACGTTTTGGATGTGATTGATAGAATTGAACAAATTTTGTACAGAGAGATTAATTATTACACCGGCCATATTCACACCAAACGACTGTCTGGTCTAGTGGTTACTACCTGACTGTGAAACTTGAAGTCACGGGTTCGATTCCCGCTGTGTGCAGATATTTGTGTGATGAACACGAGTATTTGTACCTTAGTCTTGGATGTCCTATGTTTTTATGTATATCCATCTAATGAACTGGCGCTCTACACTCTGTCTACTCCGTGATGATCTCGGCGTGGTGATATGTACATGCATATGTGTGTATGTATGAAGAGAAAAAAACAGTGAACGAACAATTAGCGTGCTCCTTCTGAGGAATCATTAAACTTGAAGTATCCAGACAAGATTTGCCAGCAAATTATTTAGTACTCGTACCTGGTAGCTAGGTCGCCTGGCCGGACCGCCGTGCGCCTGCTCATTAACACCAGCATCAGAACTGTGCAAGAGAGACAGAGGAGGCATCACCGCCCCTGCTCCCGCGGCCTCACCCCTCGTCGTGGTCACGACTGTCAGAGCTCCTCGTTGGATCAAGGATATCACGAAGTTCTGGACCCAGCCTGGCAACCCGCCACTGGCACTTTCGATAACCCTATAATAATATATATATCCTCACGCCTTCCCACAAGGGTCCTTGAAGGGGTAGGCAGAGGTGTATAGGTAATACCCACACACCCACTTTCCGCCAGAGGTATATTAGGTGCCAACGTGACAGATGGCGATTCCATCGCCGTTACTCAAGCACGACTATACATACGCCTTTGAATTTCTTCTCAGACGTATGCAGGTTTCCTCTCGATGTTTTCCTTCACCGTAAAGCTCATGGTGTGACTAATCACTGTACTTAAGTTCAGAAAAACTCATTGGTACAGTCGGGATTCGAACTTGCGACTTGTATTATGGGAACTAGACTAATTTATGCATACAGATCTAGATAGATAGAGCGGATGACGGCCTTCTGGTTGAGGTCACGGGTTCGATTCCCGCTGAGGGCAGATATTTGTGTGATGAACACGAGTATTTGTACCTTAGTCTTGGATGGTCTATGTATTTATGCATATACATATATATCTATCTATATAAGTATGTATCGTTGTTTAGTTTCCATAGTACAGGCTTTGCTTAGTTTGGGACTAGGTCAATTTGCGTGGAATTGTCCCTAGGTATTTATTTACAACTAGCTTATGCCCGCGGCTTCGCCCGCGTGGTGTTCGAAAAAGTAGCTTATGTATTTTCCTGCTAGATTTGGTTCAGCCGCTATGCCGTGAAAGAGCATCATACTTTATAATATAAGAACTTTGAATTTTCGTGACTAAATAAAAAATTGTTGTCTATGTCGTATTCCTAGGTATAAGCCATCACGATTTCAACTTTCAGTCAAATCGGTTCAGCCGTTTGGCCGTGAAAGAACCGCAAACATCCAAACTTACAAACTTTCACGTTTATAATATTAGTAAGATAAAATAAGATTATTTGTATTTAATCAAATTGAATACAATTGAAACTGCGGGACAGTGGCAGTTTTATTTATTTATTTATATGTATATGCTTTATTGTACACTATATTTAATGTAGATAGTTCCTACATCATAGGCAAAAAGTACAATTGTCGGTCTTATCGCACTCGGCGATCTCTTCCAGACAACCATTGGATGGAATACATTAATATCTAGATTTACCTTAAACAAAGGTATATTTAGTGCCTTACTTTTGTAAGTCTGAAGGGATGGCTTGAACATCGAGGAGTTGGCACGTAAGCGCAGCGTGGTACCATCGGTCTATCCCACTGAGAGGTATTTTCACTATCATTCCACTTGAGAGGGTTTGAGTCGCTACCGCTGCTCAATTGAAAGCAAATATAAAAAAGAAAATGAAATTCAGAAAATGGAAAAAAAAAACACTGAATTTTTTCAGGTATTTTTTTTTATGACGTTTAAAGAATGTACTTCTCGTAAGAACAATAGTTCCGTTATAATTAGTAATTATTACATACTCTGTATGAGTAGTTCGTATTATATTTATGTTTCCGTCTCCTGTTTCACCTCTAGTTATTTGGAGAAATTATTTAAAATAATTTTGTACGATTCTTCAGTTGTTAACTAAGAAACATTAGTTGAAATAATGTATAGTTAATTTAGTCAACAACAGATGACGCTAATAGTATCAATTTATGATATTTAAATTTAATTATACAGTTTTACGAATGCGTCGCTAGATGTCACTGTACCGAGTGTTGCAAAAGCTGCATCACGCTAAAGATGTGTCTACTTGATTTGGCTTAAGGTTTGAAAATAAATATGTTAGTTGTCACTACCAACCAGCAGTGGTATATTAGTCGAATACAGTTGTAGACGTATATCATTTGTGTTTGATTTTGGGACCCTAACGATACAACGATATTTTATTTAGATTTAAAGTGTCACATTCATTTATTTCGTTTGGTAGTTAATTGCTTAAATCAATTAAAAGGCACACAGAGGTGAGGGAACATTCTGTTCTCTCTAGATACATTTTGGTTTTATTAAGATACGAATGGACCTAATGACTTTCTTTGGGACCAAGGATGTCAAGGGAACGTCAAGTGAACTCGAAATCGGTATAAATGAAGAATGCTTACGAAGTGAAAGAAGTATGTAAGCCAGCCCAAGAGACAACTTACACTTTAATCTTTCTGCCTATACCATTACGGTCTTTCCGTGAAAATTTATTATACTCTTGTTATATAAAAAAAACGTATGTAGCACTCGGGGACTGCCGCGGTAAAGCTATTCCATAGCATTTTTTTATCAACTTATGCAATACACCTATATACTTTCTCACAAACAGCTGCTTACGTACTAGGCATGCCTTTTAAGTTCTGTCGTTTCCATATTTTCCCGGCAATTTTGAATTTGGAACTGTTCTATGTATATTCGGATGTGTTTAAATTTTGAAAGTGTTAGGTTATTTTCGTTACGGAATTTCTGGATTCGGTCTCCACGCTCAAGGCCCGCGATAGAAGCTATGCAATAGCTTAAAAAAAATTATTTGATATAGGTACTTGAAAGCGTAATATCTCCCTCTGTGATAGTAATTATGAAGAATATCGTCTTGGTTTCCAATATCAGTAGCAATATTCGCCACGAGCTGTCATCGGTATATTGGGCTTCATCAATAGCTAGGACGCAAAATGTTGTGGTCTGCAACAAGCACATACAACTACAACAAGAAAGTGGTAAAGCTTAATTATGGCCGTCTAGTCTGGTGACTACTAAGCTTGAGGTCGCGGGTTTGATCCCACCGAGGACAGACATTTATGTGATGAACACTACAAACTTTTTATTCCTTAGTCTTATCGTTGTCCAATTACCATAGTTAAAGCTATACTAAATTTGGAGAAAAAGTCAATTTAAGTGGCTTTGAACCACGGTCTTTATTATTATTATTAATTCAAGAGCTCTGTCTACCCCGTTAGGGACTCGGCATGATGATGATGAATTACTAAAAAGAACCTTTATCATTTTACTAACAACAAGGATAGCTCAAGCGTTGTGTTTCCTTTGTCGAATTCCCCAAGGATATTTCTCTTGTAGAAAGGTGCGCGAATAATACAAATAATTTGCGGGAACAATATTGTATGCGTATGCGCATATCCTTCGAACACCGTTAACCATCGGACGAGGTGTAGAGATCGATTATTTTATTTATCAATACATGCTCACATTGATGAATACATCTTTTATTGCCCTCTTCACAGTCGGATCCAACAGAAAGTCCTGCGTACAGCGATAGTACTCAGGCAAAGGGAATCGGCAGTCAAATATTGTATTGATTGCGTAAATTTGTAGCGGCTTTAAATTCGACATGTCAATACTGTAATAAATAATAAATAATTATGTTTATTTGCAAGTTAATACAGGAAGCCTACGTTACTTCATACTCCGTAACTCTACTCTACTACTCCGTAAATTTGTATCTTCTTCTTTGCCTGGCCTGTTGCCAGATTATTTGGGGTCGGCCCGAACTATCATTTATGATATGAGAAATTCTACGACCCTTGAAATTAGTAATTAGCCAGCTGATCGGAACGTGTCTCATCCCCTTCGGGGACCCTTGTGGGAAGGCGTGAGGATATATTATTATTATTATTAAATATATATAATTGTGCTTATTTTCAAAATTATATATATAATAATATCCTCACGCCTTCCCACAAGGGTCCCCGAAGGGGTAGGCAGAGGTGTATAGGTAATACCCACACACCCACTTTCCGCCAGAGGTATATTAGATGCCAACGTGACAGATGGCGAGTCCATCGCCGTTACTCAAGCACGACTATACATACGCCTTTGAATTGCTTCTCAGACGTATGCAGGTTTCCTATCGATGTTTTCCTTCACCGTAAAGCTCGTGGTGTGACTAATCACTGTACTTAAGTTCAGAAAAAACTCATTGGTACAGTCGGGATTCGAACTTGCGACCTTTGCGTCGCAGGCAACTGCTCGAACCACTCGGCCACCACGGCTTATATATATATATATTCGGGTCGCCCTAGTCAACGTTCCCCGAAACCACCATTCCATCAGGCTTCTACTGCGCCCATTGTTCGTGGGCCATGTGTCCAATTAGTGACCATCATAGGTTATTTATATTGACGTTACCTTGATCTTATTCTGTTCTCAAAACTAGCTCTAGCCGATCTCACATCCTTGCCCTTTGGGAATCTTTTGGCTACAATATGCCTTAACAATCCGTATGGACCCTAAAATTAGACAAGAGATAATTTAATGCTTATAAAGTTACATAAATACATATCATCACGCCGCGTCTCTAAAGGGATAGGCAGAGAGAATAGAGCGCCAGTTCTCTCTAGACTTGCATACCTCTTCCGCTTCGTCCACAATCATCAGTCTCTTCATACATACTCGTCGGTTTCTAGTACTCTTGACGCTCCCGTCCTTGAGTGGTCCTGTCCACATTTAAGACGTTATGCCTGGGAGACCTGAAGAGACGGCCTCGACATGCCTTTCGGTGGAACTTAAAGATAACTTTCGCGAAAAGTGGATGTCATTACATCCTACTGCAAGTTTGTGAGAATGTTTCTTCTCGCATTATTATATTCTCTTCTTGTCTCTTTCTCGCAAAAAATGCAAAACGGAATTTGATGAAATTTCGCACAGAGATCGAAGCTAACACGTAGGATGTGTTTTATTCCCGAAGAAAAATCTTTAGCCTCCGCCTTCTTTAGCCTTAGAATTTAAACTTTAAGCGGGTGCAACCGTGTCGCACAGTTAGTCTAACATGGAAAAAATTTATATACAAAAGTACCTTATCATCGTTGGTGAGTTTTATAAAATCTGTGCGCACAAAATTTGGCGTGACGTTTATACATTCTTCTAGTAACCGTGTTTTGCCGCACGATTTCGGTCCCTGTGATGACACAAACAACAGGCTAGACGCACTTGAATCTAAATAGATCAAATTAGAACCTATCTTCAAATGCTCTTTGATTAATTACTCACAAAGAACGTCATGAAATGCCAAACACACGTAACTAAGAAATAATAATAACCTATCTATTTCTAGACATTGACAAGTCAGGGTATTTATTTTAATAAAGTATTATTTATAATATCCTCCCGCCTTCCCAGAAGGGGTAGGCAGAAGTATATAGGCACATACCCACTGTCCGCCAGATATATATTTTAGGTGCCAACGTGACAGATGGCGAGTCGTTACTCAAGCACGACTATAAATACACCTTCGAATTGCTTCTCAGACGTATGCAGGTTTCCTCTCGATGTTTTCCTTAACCGTAAAGCTCGTGGTGTGACTAATTAATTAAATAAAATATTAATATGTATTGGCCATTAATATGATAGCATACTTACCATGAAGACAACTGCATATTTATGATCCTTATATTTGCTAAAGGACTGTTGGTGTTGTTCCATGGCGAGCTTTAAGGTGTTCTTATAACAGCACATCTCCTCGTTCCGGCCCAGGATTGGATGTCGCAGGCTATTTCTGTTCTCAGTCCATCTACTAAGGGAATTTATGCAACCCTCTTGAGAACTTAAGTTAAATTATCGCACATAATAGTCTCCTAGTCAGGACTAAGCTATGTAAATTTGAAATTCCATACAAATTCGTTCAGCCGTTAACACGTAATTGAGATATAAGCGTGCATTCCCACAATTTTCTTCTCGTGTTTATAGCATTGGTATGATTTCTTTATTTATAAATTTCAACAGTATATTGTAAGAACTGCATAATATTTAAACCAAGCAGGTATTAAACCTTAAATTTTTTGCGTTCATTATCTATATTAAAAATATTTTCTGTATGACCTCGTATATATATAGGATCGTAAGCGGCTGTACCGATTTTTATGAAATTTTCCGTTTCTTTAGTTGGATTCGAGAATGGTTTAGGTTCACAATCGGACCCAATAGGTGGTTGGTCCGTGGCTTTTATTTTTTCACCCAAGCGAATCTGGGTGGGTCAACAAGTATATAATATAATTAATTGGTTATAGTCATTATGTTCATCTTATAGACCGTACCGTCATAGAATTATATCGTCATTAGAAATATTTTCTGATTACTTTGCGAAATATCTTGAGTCCTAGTTAGGACCCAGAGTATCTTAGCAAATCGTGTACTATATCGAAGGCCGTAGTATTCTTAGAAACAAATACTCTTCATTAGAAACATCTAGAGAATTCTTCTAATTAAGAGAGCTATTAACGTATTAACTAACCCAACTCCGTTAAATTCGTAAATAGGCCCAGGTTTAACAATTCCCTTCAACGGTCGATCCTCAGCGAGTCTGAAAAACTCCTGGTCGAGTTTGCTTCTCAAGAATGTCTCCTTGTCGCATGTCACTATGTTATTGTATGCTATCATTATTCGCGCTGCCTGATAGATACATAAAATAATAAGTATAAATCAGCATATAAGTTTGAAAGTCAACGTTCTGATACAAAAAGATATTTCATATGGTAGACATGACAGTGACTAAAGTAATACATGTTACACACAGAATGCTCTCATAAGACCAAACTTTTTTTCACTCGCATTTAATTACTTTACCGCTGGCTTGGGCCGTCGCAAGTTGATGAACCACTAAGTTGGAAATCAAGCCCAAGGTCCGCCTGTTGGTAAGCGGTTACCGCCGCTTGGTCGCTTGCAACACCAGGGATATCGTTTACACGTTGCCGACCCTGCAGTCTATAGCCATCCTCAATGAACGGGCTATCTAATACGAAAAATATTATATCAAATCGGATGAGCAGTTCCTGACATTGGCGCGTTCAAACAAACAAGACTTATAATTTAACTTATTATTTTCCAAATTAGCGTAAATGACCACGTTGCCGTGCTGATTTACAATAAATAAATAAATAATATTCGTAGAGGTTTACCTTATTAACTGCTGGTCCAATCACTGTATACTCCCGTCGCAAGCAGTGGCCAACCACCCCGCAGTATGCGGTGCCTGTGTAAATAAAAATATATAGGTAGATATAAAGTTAGCTAAAAAGATTATTTTCAATAGGTACATGCACACATACATTAAAAATAAGATATATTACAATCTGGCTCCCAAAAAGTCATTTAAATTATAATAATAAAGAACTAAAGGTAAAATGCTTGGTTTAATATAGACAGTGCTTCAAAAAAGTATTTCAAAATTGTCCAAAGAGCTTACGTGCTGCTGGCAGAATCACCCCGACTTACCAGAAGTAACGCCAACGGAGACACTGGTGATGTTGGAGTCTGTCAAGCTCTCCTTGAGCTGGGAAGCGCATTGCAAGGCCTTACAAGCCTCGTCCTCGTGCTTGAGCCCGCGCAGCCCGAACACCACAAGGAACATCATGTCCTTATCGAACATCGATACTTTGTTCACTAAGCCACCGGCTTTGACTGACGCACTGAAGTTACAAAATATATAATGCGCCTGAGTCATTTAAACTTATATTATTTAGAGAGGAAAGATTTGGTTGTATTGAATAGGCTCCGAAACTACTGGCCTGATTTGAAAAATTCTTTCACCATCACCATTACCACGAACAACCATAGAATTGCAAGCTTTGAATAAAACTTCCAAAGGAGTTTCCTTCCGCGAACGATCAGGCTGTGGAATGAGCTCCCCGTTGAGGTTTTCCCTGGAGAATACATCGTGAAGTTCTTCAAGAAGGGTGCGAAAAGATTTCAGCGTCCATAGGCGGGCCACATGCTTGTTTGCCACCCAAGTGGTATAAAAAAAAATACCTGGACACGCATTTATATGCGTTGTCCACGATTCCAATGAGGGTCCTGTCAGTGACAGCTGCAGTGATGATGTTAATGAACACGACCACCACGCGGCGCACTTCGGTGAGGAAGTCCATGGGCTCGTCATTATCCACGGCTCTTAGGACGGGGGCCAACATGAAGCGCCGCAGCCCCGGCCACCAGGAGCTCTGCATAGCTGCCAACACTGCTGGCCGAACTGGGGGAATTATCGGTACCTCATACATCTAATGTTTCTGCTGTCTTACAATAATCCTTATGGATGGTAAAATAGCATCCACTTTTCGCTGATTTTTAGGCTATTTACCAACGAGCATCTGGCTCACATTCCCGGAGGTGTAATAGCATCGACTTTCAGCTGGTTTTAGGCCATTTGGGTGACCAATGAGCATGTTGCCCACTTGAAAGTGAGTGTCTACCTTGTGTATAACTTTTTATACCAGAGTATCACTCTGGCATTGCCGCAGTGCGAGTTTTTCGTTCGAACAAGATTTACTTGTGATCCTCAGACTGATTTTCCACATGTTTTCTTTCTGTACAAACTAAACTAATTGATATAGATTTAACATAATTTTTATCGGTAGCCTGCACATCTGAGAATACCAGAATATTATGTAAATAAAGTCAGAAGTAAAAACATACGCGAATATTCCCTGAGGTTGAGTTCACCGTACCCGTCGTCAAACATGGGTAGGTTAGAAAGGCTTTCACTGGCGTCTGCAAACAAGCGTATGTTAATGCCTCTATATTAAACTATACATACACATCACGTCGAGTACCTCACAGGATAGAGAGGGGAGGGAGCTAGACAGAGCAGAAGGCTAGACAGGGAGAGAAGAGCGTCAGTGTCATCTAGATAACAGGACCATTTAGCTTCACAAATTAGAAAAAGTGCATCGCACCTTTGGTCCCACTCGCTTTCTCAACTCTCTTCCAGGTTGCTCCAACGCCTAGTACCTGGATCAAAGAACAAGATAGTATCAGAAGCGACAAATCAAGGATCTGGCAAAATTCCTTTGGTCCGCTGAGTAGAAAACGTAGAGCAGTGCAACACAAGCTTAAGATCTTGGTTGCAATAGCTCGGGGGTGGATGATACGTCCAAAATGAGATAGATTGAACTTAACTCCTGCGCATGAGTGGACACGTATACCATATTCACATTTATTTATATTTTAAAATAGGAACAATAATATGAGAGTCGTTCTCCCCGTCATTGAGTTGAATATACTACCTTTACCAATAAATAAAATTGGAGATTTTTTTTTAATTAAGATAACTTTTTACTAAATGCTACGTGCATTTAGTAAAAAGCGATTATTTTAATGATGTATGTAACTATACACGGTACACACCAAAATAAGTATAAGAAAAAAATCGGTCGGTCTGTCTGTTCCGGCTAATCTCTGAAACGAATAGCTGGTGTAATTAGTAACTTAGGCTACGTTTATGTTAAAAACTGAACAATAACTCTTTATTAAATTCCTCGCCAATGAAGTCGCGAGCTAGTTTAGCTATAGGTATACAACCCTGGACCTACCTTGGTATGCCTACCGTCACCGCACGGCTGGGTGCAGTACTCAGCTTCATTGACATACCGCCACGCACTGGCTGCCGTCAGCACGTCACCCGCCGTGCTCTTGTATTCCGCCTTCTTGACGTCCCACACCGGCTGACCCACGATCACATAGTGGGACTGTGTTGTTGTATCGTCCGCGATTATTGAGAAGTGGGACACACCCGCCGATATAGCAATTTTGACTAAAAAGAGGACAATTGTCATTTTTAGCTACTATGAATCCACTGCTGGGGTAGTCTCCTCTAATTTACAATAGTGATCATATGCGAGTCTCATCTAGGTCTAAACTACACCCGCACTCTTCTTTATCATGAACCCACTAGACGGCAGGCGGTATCCCAGTCAAGGCTACATTCCGTCAGGCTGTTACTCTACATACGGCCCACCCGATGAGAAACGGTCACCGTAGCCTATTTACGCTCACGATACTGAAGTATCACTTGCGCGTTGCAACTCTGTGTTCGGAGAGTATGCTGTGTTGGCAGCATAATGGGACTAATTCCTCTGATGCCAAGACAATATAACAACCTCCCCCTCCCTCCCTCCTCTCTCCCTCCCCCTCTTTATTGGAAATCTTATTCATCGCGTAGGAACACAACACAAAAAATATTATGTTATTTGGGTACGGACTTCTATAAGGTCTTGCTCCAGCCGGGCAGCTCCAAATACCCTTACGGGACGGAAACGGAACGGAACGGGAAACCCTTAATGCCCTACCTCTGTTAAAACCACCACCTATTGTTGGGGGACAAGGTAGCCAGACCACACTAACGATCCATTTGAGTTTTACGACCCGAATACCCGATATCTTGCACTTTGGCAACTATAACGTTGTTTTACTATACTATACTATAATAATTTACTATACTATACTATACTTACTATAACGTGAAAATAATTAAGATTTACCAAACTTAGAGGGAGGAGCTAGTACGAGTACTAAGTAGGTACAGTGGCATCTCTCAACATACCAAAAGTTTATCACTATGACATGTTACCATTATGAATGTCAATTACCTACGCTTATTTAGCACCTTAAAAGTATAGATAAAATGCTTAAAAACGTTTCATGCTTTTGTAAAACATGTGCCTGCTAGAATGATAGTAGCAATTTAGTAGATATGTTTATTATTGCCAATGTTTGGAATGTTTAATTTTCGTTTGTTTGTCTGGGAAGTTTAATTTACTAATGATGACGTAAGGTATTACTTGTACAGTATTAGTATTAGTCCTAGCTAGCTTCCTTTATACCATGAAAATGCGTTTAAAGTTAGGTACCTACTACTGAGACGAAAAAAAATCTCATAGAATCCATTGAAGAACTACTTAAATATGTAGTTTATTTTTTATTATAAACACTTTTTATTATTATCATGGCCAAGAATGGCTTATTTTCTTAAATTATTCTGTATATCTCAGCGTGCCTTTCTTAAGAATATCTCGGCGATAAGTTAAGTACACTCGGCACATAACGTACTTTTGGCATAAAGTCTATTGACACTACGAGCCTACGTAAGTGTATATATGTATATACATACTCTCATCGGTCTACATAAGTCTACTTCTGAAAAACTATGATTAAATATCAAACCTTTCAATACGACACCAGCATCGGTATGATAAGTCCCGTAGTTCTTTTGTAAAATCAGACCACAGTCTATGGCAGTGTGGACGACGTCTTGCATAGACAAGCTTGCTGTTTTTTTCCACATAGACAAAAAAGCGTCACCGGAAAACTTGAGAACGTCGCCGTTATGTGTCAAGATCTCCTGGACCATAGCTCCTATGTACGAGTTGAGGACTTGGGTCAGGCGGGATGGGCCACCACAGCCAGCTTTGGTGTAGTTCTCGCAAAGGTCCGTGAATCCTTAATATTAAAAAAAACGGTTACAAAACTACATTTACACCTTCCCATAAGGCAGAGGTGTGTAGTAGTAGTAGGTATTGGCCCGCCCACTTTTCGCAGGCGATATGCAGATACCAACGTTGACGGATGGCGAGTTACAAAACCTAGTATTAAAAAGAGCCTTAAAATTACCTTCGGTTTTTACTACGCTCGAACTATACTTGTTTGCATAACGGCTAGTGACAACCTGTAGGCATAGTTGTTTCCGAGATCTATTTGGTAAAAAAAGTAAACCTATTACCAAATCCACGAACAACATAGATAACACAAGTGCGCCAAGTATGACAGAATAGATATAAAAAGTTGGTATTACGGTAAAAGTTATTAAGAGTAGGTACCAGATATGTCAATGAACATGAGAGCAGTCTCGTAGCTCCTTATGGAGTGGTCGTAATGCTTGTACACGATCTCGTCGGGCACCATTGAGGATATGATGCCAATGCGCTGCATTTGTTGTACTGTTCCCAAATTACCTTTCACCTCGTCAGCTGCATCCCTGTTTTACAATATTTAAAAAAATACAGTTTTAACACAGCCCTTGAGTTGAAGTGTCTTTTTCAAACTTAGGTCGGGCGAAACGGTACTTGCATTGGTTGCCTACCAATGCTTGACGGACCATTAAGAGACTAGCGCTCAATACTCTCTGCCTAAGGGGCTTGGCTAGATTATATATATGTCAGTATAATATGAAGAACATTTCTGTTGAAATACGTACGTAGGACTTTTTTGTAGTCTGTAGCGCTCCCTCGGCGACAGGAGGTCTATGTTAATAGAGTACCGAGCAGAGTGACGATGGACACGCTTCATCGCAAGCAAATATTGCTCGTAACTGGAAGTGCTGTCGCGTTTTCGATCACCTATTTGACCATGAATAAGATCAGCACACCATATTATAAAACTGGCGCGAGTCATGAAGCATCCACGTCATGCTGATTTGTAGGCATTTTGTAGGTAGGTTTTTTTTCCTGGACATAATGGTAGGCAGGTTTTTGCTAATATCTGTTCCCTGCATATTGCCAGCGCTAAACGGCAATGCCTATGATTTATGACGGGAAGACATTTGTTTATCTCTGAACAAATCGTAGGTAGTCTATGAACCAGGTTTTTATTTACCTCTACATGTTTCAACCAAATCAGTTCAGCCATTAGCGCTTGATCAGTTTTATACTATTTAAATAAACATAGAATAAAAATTACCTACCTACTTATTCGTCACTTGCCAAAATGCCTTTATGTTTTTTCGAATATGTATATAGTTAGAAAACTTACGTTTGTCATTCGATTTGGTGGATTTGCCTTTCTTTTCCATTTTAATATCTAGAATGCTTTCTTAGAATTAATTTATATAATACGGCGCCACAGGGTACCTTTGATGACAGAACACAATTAAATAGTAGTCTTTGACAGAACAACAGAGTCCGAATGTTAGGATTATATAGCAGGCACGGCATAGATTAAACAGATAGGTACAGCTCGCGCGATAAGAGTTTGGCTTTGACCGTTATTGCGCAGAAATCAGAAATTGGGTATCAACGGGCAATTAGCGGGGTGCGGGGCGGGTGTGTAGGCGCACGCGGTGCTCTGATTGGCGCTCCAGTCGTTCCCTGCCTCCCGCATCGATACGACGTACCGCGCACTCCTGTTGTACAATCACGTTCACAAGTGAATTGCTATTTTCGTTAATTGTTTTCGATTGTTATTATTTGTTGAGTTTGTTTGTTTAAGTTTGTCAGTTAAGTTTTTTTTTTGTTTGTATGTACCAATTTCACATGTATCTTGGAATAAATAATTTTATTAAAAAACAATTATTTAGAATTTTCATCGCTGTCTCTGTAAACTTGAAAAGGAAATAAACATTTTATATAAGTAAAATAACTATCAATAGTTTTAATAAATGAAGAAGTTTATCTATTTCGTATTATTTTCTAGCATTATTACCACTGTACATGAATTTTGACCCACTCAAATATCCAACCTGGTACATAAAAAAGGAAAAGTATTGTGTGCGTGACAGTACCCATGCGCAGTAATCCCCTCCACCCGAAGGTCAAAGCCAAACTCTCGCAGCGCGATCTGTAGGCGGTTTGTCATACTCTTCTTAACAAGGGCGTTTTAATGTCTATCGTAGAACGAAAAATAACTTTCCATCATGGCATAGATAACCCAGCCTGGTGTACCAACGATAGGCATTGATGTAGATAAAACCTCATTGACGATAGGTATCTAAAGGAATTAACGATATATAATATATATTCTTCGTGATCGCACGTCATTGTCTGGGCCCAGTCTGACAAGTACGAGTCAAGAAATACGACCTAAAATATTCTACATACTTGGACAAAGTAATTTTCTGGCCTAATTAAATTGATCCTCATTTGCTATTATATCCATAAGTATAAAAAGACTATTTACCACTTACAGTTTAGGCTCAACGTTTATTGCTTGTTTATGAATAGTTAAGTATATAGTAGGTATGTACATATGTTTAAGAGACGTAGGACATGACTCCACTCAGAATTCGGAACTGCCCGACTGGGGCATGTCCTCTCTACCTTATAGTCTCAACTAAATAAAAATAGTTTGTGTTGAGTAAATAAGGTTTCCAGTAATGAGCTCTTTGGAGAGGCGGAAGATTGTTGTGTTGGCAGTAGAGGGATTAGGCCCATGCTGCCAACACAGCTTAACTCTCCGAACGCAGAGTAGCAACGCGTAAACTGACACTTGGGTATCTTGAGCGTTAACAGGCTACAGTAACCGCCTCCCACCAGATGGGCCATATGCTTGTTTGCCACTCTTGTTGTATAAAAAAAAATCTACCTAACATAATTAATAAATAAAACAAGTTTTGTTTAATCAAGATTTTTTTATTGGGAATAAATTGCTGAAAAACAGTACATATTAAGTGGCGTCACAAATACTTAACTGTGATGTCATATTGATATAAGAAATCCATATTAGTAACATTTGCAAATTGAATTTAATTAAAGTAATTACCTAGGACAAACAAATTAGTATGGTCAGTAAGCTCTATTCTTCCTTATATGTGGCGTAAATTCCAGGGTGGGAGATAAATTGAATTGATAAATTAGAGTAACTATGCATAAAAAACACTTACACATTAACCCGGTCATAGTCTGTCATACCTACTTTGCTTGTTAGATGATGCAACCACTTTACCTGGTACTCAGCGCTGATTCAGTGTTCTGTGAATATAATAATTTCAACTTACCATTTATTTAGACCTGAAAATAAAAGCCTATGAATACAAAAAAGTTTATTGAACTCGCGTCAAGAAGAGACTCACCTTCTATCAGGGAAACATATTAATAGTTATTCCAGTAACTCTCAACTGTTGAGAGTCGGTATACCTACTATTCGAGTACACTTAATTGCCTAATGCGTAGTAGTAGTACGAGATTTAACGCAACCACCTCTGAAAAATGGTTATGTGTGGCTTAAAAGTCATAGTATATCTGCATAGCGATTAGGCACTCAATACACTAATGTTGTACAGTGAAGTACAGAATATTCGTATTCATGTCAACTACAAACATTAAGCAAACAAAATTACATTATGCCCCCCGCAGCTTTTATTTTCTAAAATAAAAGCGTGTTGAAAACCAACGCGATAGGTATGTAAAATTATACATCTACTGTGCAAGTGTGCATCTACTGTACCCGCGGCGAAACAAGCATTCGGTCCACCTGGTGTTAAGCGGTTACCGTGACCTACGGACGCTTTCAACACCAGGGGTATCGAGCAGGAATTTTTTCACACCCTCTGAACTTCATGCTGTATTTTCTAGAGAAAACCTCGACGGGGAGTTCAATCTACAGCCAGAAACTCCTTTGAAACCGCACAGTACGAGCCTTTGTGGTTCCAAGGTATAGGTATAAATTCCCCATCGATGACTAGGTAGGTAGGTAGTGGAAACTAATAGGTACCTAACATGGATTTTTATAGTTTATTAATTAAAATAATCTTCCTACATTGCTAAATGCAGTTTTATCAGGCATAAAATTTGCCTGTGTTAATTCATGAGCAACCTGCATAACATACATCTGAATCTCCATTAAAAAAATTACAGAAATCTCTGGCGGAAAGTGGGTGTGTGGGTATTACCTATACACCCCTGCCTACCCCTTCGGGGAAGGCGTGAGGATATATCATTATATAATATAGCGCCAGAGGTATATTAGGTGCCAACGTGACAGATGGCGAGTCCATCGCCGTTACTCAAGCACGACTATACATACCCCTTTGAATTTCTTCTCAGACGTATGCAGGTTTCCTCTCGATGTTTTCCTTCACCGTTCAGCTCATGGTGTGACTAATCACTGTACTTAAGTTCAGAAAAACTCATTGGTACAGTCGGGATTCGAACTTGCGACCTTTGCGTCGCAGGCAACTGCTCGAACCACTCGGCCACCACGGCTATATATATTATTATTATATGTCATATGTCGTTTAATCGTAAATAATACCTCATATTATACACTATACAACGACATTCGACATAGGTTACTAAATATACACATTTTTCAGATAATCCTTACAAAACATAAACTTGCAAGGTGTTTAGACTTTTCTGATGAGAAGTATATATTAATTAGGTATAACTGTAATTTATGCTAGTACAGCATGTACAGAAATTGTACATCATGAACGCTATAACATACTGACAGGCACAATATTATTGTATGCATATTGTTAGATGTGAACAATAATAATAGACCGGTTGCGGTGTACACATAACGGGTGTGTGTTTTACTAATACGTCACCGGTACTGCTTACTACCGCGCAAGTACGACTTGAGATAATTTCAGTTTGCTTTAAGTAAAACAGTATAATTGCCTACAATTAAGCTTACTTACTTGGTTTTGTGCAGTAGCGTGATTATACATATCAATAAAAATACTTATTGCATTAATCTGATTTGCAGTGTAATTTAGAAAACACTTGCTTTCAACAAAATGGCTGAACACAGTAGCGCACAATACTGAATAGTAGATAGATAACTAACGGGCAAAAATAACACAAAATCTGAAGATGTCGGTCGTCGTGCCTCATAAGGCGAATCGTTGTATGTCGGAGTTCTGTTACTTACCAAATAATTTTAAGTTAGATAAATGTTCAAAGCGCGTTTAAAAAAATAGAAAATATTTTATTTCACCAGTAAGGAAGACATCTTTGAACATTTGGACACGATTTTGGTCTGCACTTCCAGTGTATGTCTTTAGTGATCACAAACAACACTGACACTAAGACAAAACTATGCACAACTTGAGCCTATCTGGCGCAATTTATTAACACAACAGGAGTCACTGAAACTAAAACTGCACTCCCCTGACCACTAACTCACAAGGTGTAAGAAAACTACATCGTTAGATGAAATAATCTATTTGCAACATCACACACTTACACAACACATCACCTAACATACACTGAATATACACTAAACGGAACAGGCCATTACCAAAATATTTGCTTTTACTAGCAAACTATCAAGTACATTGTTTGCAACATTATTGCTTGTCACTACAACTGTCAGTAAATACAGTTGCACTCCACATATTATAAGCATATAAAGTACTGTTCACATCATAGTTGTACATACACCTCACAACACTACACATCACATTATACATAATAAGAGCTTGTAATAAGTTTGATAATATTAATTTTAAAAGGAAATAACTTATACTATAATGTGTAAACAGAAATATTTTTCAATAAGGAAACTGAATGTTAGGCAGATCCACCTCTGACCACCACTATGACCAAATGGTCCTCTTTGAGGCTTTCCTCTGTCAAATTGTGACAAGTTCTCTTTAGTAAGTCTGTTGAAAATTCACATGGGGGGAATGAATACAGCACACCCGTTGCCTCTGTCTCTTTGTTCAGAAGCGAGATCACCCCAGCGGCCTCCTTTTGTTTCAGGTAGGACACTAAATTCCTCATAGGCCTGGTTTGAATACTGGCATCATCATTAGCAATGGAAGCTGTAGAGCCTGCCACTCCTAAGAATATTGCATGGGAACTAGATGTGGCAATGCGCTTCTGTACATCATCTAATTTTGGCTGATCAAGGCGTAATCTTTGTGTGATTCTCAATTGGTTTTTCCCATCCTCATCTTTCATGAGGCTGTCAATGATTTCAGAGTCCCCATCTGTAAGGTGGAACTTGGTAGGGAACAAGGAATTTTTAAGGATAAGAGCACCATTCCACATCGTTGTGGCTTTACGCACTACTTCTGGAAGAGTTCGAGCTGAAGCGAGCATGCCGCCCGTTCTTCGAGGCGAGCCATCAGAATCACTGTCTGGAGAGCGGCGACGTGGAGAACGAGATCGTGAACGGTCAACTCCTGGCTCACGGGAGCCGGAGCGCCTAGCCCGGCTCTCGTACTCGGGGTCAGCTGGTGCCCGCCTCCACTCTTCATCGCGATAGTCCCCAGACCCGTGGTACACTCCCCTATACATGCCACGCCCTCGACCACGGTACCCACCCCTACCTCTAAATCCAGGAGCCCCATAGCCGTATCCCTCCTCCCAATTGCCTCCTTCATACCCCTCATAACCTTCTACTGGCCTACCATCTTCTCCTACTGGTGGGGCATAAGGCTTGGGCCTATATGCCCCACCATTACCCACATCTGCAAAATCAATTCGGAGACGCCTGTCTGGACCACCAAGAGGGAAACCTCTCATTTCTTTGACAGCAGCCTGAGCTGCATCTATGGAGTCATATAAAATATATGCATGAGCTTCCCCTTTAACATACTCAATTTTTTTTATAGCCCCGAATCTATCAAATTCTCTTTCAAGCTGAGCTACCGATGTCCATGGACCTAAGCCACCCACCCACACGCGTGTGGTTGGTGTAGCTTTGCCATACCCTATTTTACACTGGAACTTTCCAATGTATTGTCCTGAAAGCTCAACTTTGGCACGGTGAGCCATGTCTAGAGTCTGATAGCGGACAAAGGCAAATGCATTGCCAGTGCCAGGGGGAGGCCGTTTAATATCAATATCTTCGACAATTCCATAGCGACCAAAAATACGTCTGAGCTCTTCATCTGATATATTTATTTCCAAATTACCAGCAAAAAGAGTTCTAGTGGCCAATGGATCGTCTTCGGGTTGCACATGATGCAAGTAGTTAGGGAATTTGTCTTTTTTATTTTCCATTTTCTCAAATGGTGGATGGTGTGGACGCGGCATGTAAGGCCGTGGCATGTAATGGGGATGGGGAGGGTGGTGCATTGGGGGACGATGATGCATTGGCGGTCCATGTGGCCCAGCCATTGGGTATTCATGCATTGGAGGACGGAAGTCTCTGTGGTGAGGGGGGACAGAGGGTGGAATACCGTAAGCTCTATCATCTGGTGGGGGCCTACGTCTTTCTGGCACAGGAGACCAAGCATAAGAGTATGGGCGTTCATAATCTGGTGGGGAAATACTTCTCGGTCGGCCTCTATATTCTGATCGGACTGGTTCATAGACTGGGTCAACAATAGCAACTTTGTCATACAATATTATCCTTGGCTTGGCATGTTTGGCGTCTCTTGCATCCTCGGTGCTACGGAAGCAGACGTAAGCGACACGTTCGTCTAATTCATGTGAAATTTTAATACTGAAGTCACCAAACTTTTTGTATTCTCGGTACAAGGTATCCTTCACTATTTCGTCTGAGGCTTTCGGATGAAGAGCGCTGACGCATAGTACCTTGTAAATAGGGCGGCCTGTATCTTCCCTAATATCTCGAGAGCGCACGTAATCGTCGCGATGCGGCGACACGTAGCGGCCGCGAGGACTCGGAGAACGAACTCGGCGCCGCACCCTCTCAGGGGTGACGCGCTCGTCAGAGCTATCGTCATATCTACCTATACTGCTGCGAGTTCGTTTGGAACGAGGCATGCTATCCCTCGATGAACTTCTCTTCATATTACGAATTTTCACCGTTATTCGATCTCTATCTCTATCGCTACGCGGTAATCCAATCATGAAAGCTCAGTTCGTCGAACCACTATCTGAAATGCACAACATTACACGTCACTTCAAAATGTCGCTTTAATCCAGAATTAAATCACTGAAACGTTTGTAATTTTCGTCTTACCACAACCAAAAATAATCAACTAGTGTCACTGCTTAGAACACTAAACACCTCCACACCACGTTTATAAGCAAACTTCACAATATCACAAGCTTTTTTAAGGTTTATCAATTGGCCTCTTCGAACACTTCACAAAGGGACATTAAACCAACAATATGGCCGCTGGCTTCCTTTCTGCCAGTTCTGCCAACCTCAGAGTCAGACTACTGACTTATCAGCCAGATGACCAAAGATTACAATGTATACTGTAACATAGATAGGCAACTCAAGTGTTTTTTTGAGTGTTGACAAACAGCGCCATCTGGTACTTGGTTAGGGCAGAATTGAAACACATATAGAGCTATAGTATAGGTGTGTAGATACGTAACCAACTATAGCTATAATAAATAAAGGTAGGTACATACGTAGCTAATAGTTTCCTATTAGCTAGTTACTAAATATTACAATGTATGCTAGTTACGTTACGTATTAGCATTTGATTTAGACGAGGTTTGGAAATAAAACAAATGTACAATTCTTCATATACATTTTATTTAATACATTAAAACAAAACTAAATGGAATAATTTCCCCTTTTCCTCATTCTACCCTTATGTTTGGAGTAGTGCCTATGTGCTTTTTCTTTCATCGTATCGTCAACATCCCAAAAGGTTGTTTTGCCAGTGAGTATGTTGTTGACTTCTTTGCACCAGTTATTTATGAAAAACATTGCGCATTTATTTATTAAATATTTTGCTAATAAATCTTTATGCACAGGGCATGTCAAAAAGGATGGATTTAAATTAATATTGATTATTAATTTAATATAATTTGAAATATTAGTTTTATTTGCATGCCCCTTTAATATTTCATAGCAAATGTTTTCCACTTGGGCAAAGAAATCAAACAATGCTCTTGTTGGATAGCACAACCACTTTTTCGTGCCATATTCTTTCATGGTAATAAATTCATGAAATGTTTGCATTTCATTTTCCTCCATATTATATTTGCATGTGGCACAGCTTTTATAAATAATTTTCTTGGCTTGTTGTGCTATCCACCCACTGCAATACCCTATTGCTGCGCTCTTTTCAATGTGCATTGGAGATTTACTGGTGATTAATTTATCGGTATTTAATATTTGAAGCATAAGATGTTCACTTTCTATTTCATTTTCACATTCAGTGTTAGCGTCGCATTCACGCTTTGCTAAAAAATTTTTTAGCGATTGGAGGCAGACACTATCATCTTTCTCACAATTCGATCCCACTGAATGTGATGATGAGATATTATTAATTAGTAGTGTTTTAAATGCGCCTTCAAAGGCAGTCGCAGTTGGCATGATATTGCTACAACCGTGAGCACGCACTGCGCCAAAAAAGTTTTCCAATGCGTCTTGATTGAAATTGCGCAGCAATAGGGAGTTAATTCCTTTAGAACTAAAAAAAGTTATAATTCTTTTAAAACCTTCAATAGTTTTTATCCAATTTGATAAGGATGGCACTACTCCATTATTGTTAGCATTTATAAATTTCATTGTCTTTAGCACAGGAATGCTATAATTCCATAATTTATGGTGAGGTGAGGTAGGGGTTACAGCAGCCCTATAAATTTTACCATTTTTGATTTCGCTAAAACTACCATTGACACTATCAAACAAATCATCGAAAAATATTAGTAAATCAGCTGTGTCTGTGGTTTCTTTCTCCAATATCCCAAAACCTGTAAAGAAAATAAATACATTAATGTAACTTTTTATTGTATCATCAATAGAATGTATTAATGTCTGGACAATAAGAGTCCTAAAAATTGATTAAAGCAAGAAGTTAAACGAACAGTTATTATATTATAGGTACTGTTAAAGAATACTGTCACTGATTTGCTAACAAGTAATCTGTTTTGGCCCTAACAACAAGTCATTAAACTAAGTACTACATTTCACTGTGGACCTTAGAGGTTACAGGTAAGATTATGTGCGTTTTATATATTGACTTATACATAATTTGTATGTTTATGCTAGCATGCAACATATTTAATAACCTTTAGTGAAATCCATACCTGCCATGCAGCCCAATGCTACTCCAACTGATTTGCTGAATACTTGAGTACAGTGTTTCACTCTCATTTTTGGTATCAGTGCAGGAACCACATGATGAGTTGTAAGTTTAGGCACCAGTTTTACACCTTGGTAACCTGGGCACCGATTATATAGGGATACAATGTGGCCCCATTTGGCAACACACTCCTTGCCTCTTATTACAAATTTTAAATTTTTAGTAATCAAATTATTTCTAATGCCTTTCATTAGATGAGGGGGATCATAAATTGGGAAAATCTTTCTATCACCAATTTCAAAAAATCCCTCACTATATATTTTTCCATTGCGGGTATATAATTCTCTGGTTTCTTTAATAAGTAAATTAATTGCAGCCATGTTTGAGGTCCCTTGATCACATACAGTTGCTACGACTTCGAGTCCAGTTTCTTGTATTTTAAGTACAATCTGTGTAATATGGGACTTAAGTTCGACTGTCTTAGTGCTTCCAGTGCAAAAATAATAGACAAGGGGCTGTTTAAACTTTTTCACAATGCCCCTTATCATAAACACTAAAGCATGATCACAATATTCTTGTTTCACATTTTCACCATCATCAACAAACCCAATGATTTTGTCATTTTTTTTATCATAAGATATGCCAGCTCCAATTGCCATCTCGTCGAATATTAACGAACAGTATTTATGTTTGTTAGGAAGTTTTGCTACCCTTCGCTTCAAATTATCGAAAACCAAAGGATTTATCCCTGCTTTCAAATGTATACGATGCAGCAAATTTTGCAATGTTCTTCTGCTGGGTAGAACACACAAGTTACGCAATAATCGATATGCCTTTGGAGATGGTTTATATAGGGTCAATGCTAAAATTTTCTCATCCAAAGAGAATCGCCTTCCCCCCTCTTTCTTTACACTCTGCAAGGCTTGCATATGGCAAAATGTCTTTGCAGCAGCAGACATGTTTTTCGAAATGATTTGGAATGCCCTTGTTTTACACATCTTTTTTGCTACCATATATTTCCTTTTATATTGCAGTTTTTGATTCTCGCATTTCTTTAACTGCTTTAAAATACATTTAAATTGTTTATGTTCTCTTACTGATACTCCCTGACCTGGAAAGAAATGTGAAGATTTTTTAGTCACATGTTATTCAAAGCAAGTAGTGTGCAGAGGCATAAAGAAATAATTCTTCAGGGTAAAAACTTTGGAAAATTTCTTTGAAATTGTCTTAATGTGAATTATTATAAACAGACACAAACCTAATACAGGAACATTAAAGCACTTCTTTTGCACAACACACATCGATGGTGGGACTGACTCCTGCGTTTCAGTTGCCAGTAATGGTGGTGCTGGAAATGAAAAAGATACAGTCCATATTAGAAACCTACTTGCAAATAAAACTTAGTTGGTATAATTGCCAAAAGCTTTGTTTGTTAGTATTATGAAAAAGTTTGACAGTTTGAGTTATTTAGTATTTCAAATGACTATTCAATAAAGTTTATTACATTCATATCATCACGCAGAGTCCCTAACATGGTAGACAGAGAGTATAGAGCGCCAGTTCTCACTTAGACTTACATCCCTCTTTTGCTTCATCCACATTCAACAGTCTCTTCATACATGCTCGTCGGTTTCAAGTACTCTTGACTTTCCTGTCCTTGAGCGTCCAATCAATAACGATAATACAATAATTTGCAAAATAAATACATACCAAACACAGGAACATCAAAAACTGTTTGCACATCAGATGTTGTTGGTAGGGCAGAATCCGGACTTTCATTTACTGCCATTATTGATTGTGCTGGAAATAAAATGATATTTTGATTGGAAATTAAATATTTCTATTATATTATTATAAATTAATTTTCCTACACATGAGACCACACTCATGAGTAAAGATTTTACCATTGAGATGATAATTTACCTGGCATATGTAGCACTGGAACTGCTAAATAGGAGAGCTTATTGCTTGGATACTTATGGATATCTTCAAAGTGTTTACGACAAACACGCCTGTTATCAACGATGGTTTGATTGTCCAATGAAGCTAATGAACCACCAATATTTGTAATCCAGCTTTGGAATTTGTCTGCACATTTAATGGGATTCGGAAATCGGTGCAGTGGAACACCTGCAGGGAAAGAAAAAGTTAGCATAAAAAGCATTATTAATTAATCTGTTTACCTATATGCATAAGTAAAATAATACCATTTTATTCATATTGATTAGTACTTGCTGTGTCAAGAACGAATAAACCAGGAATAAAGAGTCATGAATAATAAGAAGGTGAAAATAGAGCCTGTTGAGAATACCAGGACGGCTGAACTTTCTATTATTCTTTTAAGACATGACACGTCAATTTAAAGTAATTAATTATGTACATATTGAAAACAATATTATGTGTTTTGTATATTTTGTTCACTACTTTACCATCTTTCCTAGACGATGAACATCCAGGTACGCAACAAGTATTTTGTGACATGGCTGAAGGGCACTGTTCACTATTTGCGATAATAGTTCACAATAACTTCACAATCACAAAGTTTTTATGATTATAACGCAGCACGGGGATACGGAGGAACAGAAGCTCAACTCAACGTATACCAGATGCACATGCGAAATAATCAAAACTTTATTGCAAAATATGACGAGAAGTTGATAGTATCAACTCATGCGTCGACATTTGCAATGAAAGTGTTCCCATAATAATAAAACTTTGTGGGGAGAAAATTTTCAATGTAGCAACATTGTATTTTTAGTTCTCCTAACCAAGTACTAGATGGCGTAAAAAATGATAATTTTTTATTCTTCTAAGTTACTATAGCATGCAGATGACGTTGTTCATATTGTATGTGCCAGAGCTATTATTTTTAGGGTTCAAGCAATCCAAATATAACTTAAATCATTTATCTTATTATCTAGCTTTCTATAAGGGTTAGTTTCTGGATGATATCGCTTAATTCGTTTATTTACCTAACGGTATTATCTATGCTTTTTTTTTTACTTGCGCTGTCAATGCAATGAGATTGTCATGTTTACTTTGGTTTACTTAGTTTCTTAAGTCGGTACAATACAATACAATACAAATAAACGCTTCAGCGGGCAAGCACCAGCAACGAACAATTTTAAATATACATATGTATTTAAATATGTACCTATTTAACTAATGGGTACAATATAACTTTGTAAACAAAGTGCTTGTTAGTTGTTACAGCTGTCAAGAAAATATCCGTACCTGATAGTTTGAAATTGACAAATATTCTATGATGTTAAGTGTACATTCACCAATGATTTCGGTTGTAAATATTTTTTATGTGACGAAATGAACACAAAATTGAATACGTGTAACTCAATAATCACAATTAAGACTTATGCCCAGTACTACAGTTTTCACAAAGTACAAAGTTCAACATAAAGTCTTGATAAAGTCTAAACATGGATGTCATTGTACAAGTAAATAATCAATCCAATGGAAGAGATAAAATAGCAAGGTATTCACTATTATAACATACTTTTTAAGTACAAATGTATACTCTTAGGGTTTTTGTAAAACATTACATTATATTCAAGAGTATCTCTGAGTTAGAGCCAGAATTCTTGAGATAAGATTAGATCATTGCATGTACATTTACAAAATGATTTCTTATTTGCTTATACCCCCTTCAAGGTAGTTCTTATAGTGGATAATACTGTTTGCCTCCTAAAATGGGATTCTCTGGTCTTATTTGCTATTTGTTACTTATTTTAAGGGTGGAAACTTTTAAAAGTACCTGCACTCCCTTATATGTGAAATATCCATTCATGATGATCTCTGGGTTCCCCTGATGATCTGGTCCCAATATATCCTTGAAATGGTAATATTTTTTTACAGATTGGTGCAATATACCAGTAGGCTGATATGGCATCAATTAGAAAGAAGAAATGCAAACAAATATTCCATAGATAGGATAAAAAATCTTGAAACCACATTAAGTACATTCCGGAAAAGTAAGTATATACTTGATTTAAGTTTATAAAATAATAATAATATATCCTCACGCCTTCCCACAAGGGTCCCCGAAGGGGTAGGCAGGGGTGTATAGGTAATACCCACACACCCACTTTCCGCCAGAGGTATATTAGGTGCCAACGTGACAGATGGCAAGTCCATCGCCATTACTCAAGCAAGCACACACGCCTTTGAATTTCTTTTCAGACATATGCAGGTTTCCTCTCGATGTTTTCCTTCACCGTAAAGCTCGTGGTGTGACTAATCACTGTACTTAAGTTCAGAAAAACTTATTGGTACAGTCGGGATTCGAACTTGCGATCGAACCACTCGGCCACCATGGCTTTTTTTATTTAAGTTTATCATGACCTTATTAGGACCTGTAATCACTGAATATAAAATCTTGAAAAATAGTTAAGGCTCAGCTTATTTTTGTATATGAATTAATATCCTCAGTAGTGTACCTACTCTAGGAATACTTGAATTTCCAACACATCATACCTGCATTGTTTATAAAAATATAATATTAAAAAAACCCCTCACACTTGATCAAAAATATACTAGGAAAGATCCCTAGATCCATTATTGTTCCAGACTAGGCTATAGATTCACACAAACCAAACAAACACTCACCACACATATAAACAAACCTTCTTAAATAGAAATAGCAGTGTAACACATGCATCCCTTGCTTAAAAGGAGACTGGCCACTAGATTAAGTACATAAACTCCTTTGTGAGCAAATGAAGTTTTATTATTATTATTGTCTGAGAAAATTTTTGTTTTTTTTTCAGTTTTAAGATTAGGAAGATGTGTTGACATATGCTACACAGCCTTGAACACAATGCACATTGATGACCCATTCCTAAGGGTATCACTGACAGCAAGTAAAGTTGCCCATGGATTGTTCCTCTATGCTGATCATGTTGTGTGGCTTACCAAGAGTGGATTCCTGAGAACTGATTCGGATAGTTGGAATCGCACTGCAAACAAATTCTGGCTTCTATCCATCATAGCAAACTTGGCAAGGGACCTGTATGAAATCCTACACTTGTTAGATGTAAATAAGACAACTTTTATGAGGCCTTCAGAATTATTGGTTACCTCAGTCAGAAATGTTAACTTTAATGTATGTTTGCAACACTGTTATACCCTTTTAAATTGTCACAAGGATGTATTTATTGATACACTTAAGAATTCTTGTGATTTGCTCATTCCATTAACAGCTTTAGGATTTACTAAGCTCAGCCCGAGTCAGGTTGGGTTTTTGGGTGCTGTGTCGTCCTTAGCAGCACTAGTTACAGTAGTAAAGCCAATCACAAAACTGGTACCAGCTTGAAGCTATCTCCAGTTGATCATTTATCATGGTGTGGGTTTGGACAAAAAACTGTAACTTTGATTATCAAAGTTATTTTTTTATATTTGTAAATATTTATATAATCAAATGTATGTGTAAACATGCTAGTTGATACTTTATAATTGCATAATACATGTTTATCTTTGATAAATAATGTTCCCATAGTGGAATTGATTGTCGATCATTCCGAAAATGAAGACTATAAAAAATATTTATATTAACCTTACGATTTATAGGAATGATTATGTAATTAACTGCCATCAATGCCATCATTCGTATAGTATGGTGTATCGATGCCATCCGACCTAGCCTAGTATATTAATAGTAGTCTATGCATCTGACTGGGCGGGTGTATTGCCTGCTGGAAATATATAAATAAATAAAGATCACAGGGTGACAACTAAGCGTAATTATTTATTCATCATTGAAGACGAAATCATTATACTTAAAATATACATTCAATTAGATTATTATATGTAAATATTATAGGAAGTTGAGACATTAAGAATCCACTCTATCTCGACGACGAAATGATATATGCAAGTTTAAAACTTCTATAAACATATTTTTTTAATAATTTACCGAAGTTGCTGTTTAAATGAGGTTTGTTAACTTAGAAACTACGTTATTCGAGGAACTTGTATAGTCCTTCCTACTGGGATTACAAATGAGAATTTGTGAGGATTAGCCCGTATTATTGTAGTCTGATGAGGATTTTTGTTCCTCTTTCACGCAAAAACTACTGAATGGAAATGTAAGTAATTTGGCATAGGAACTAGGGAACCTTAAAGCAATAAATATGTGTTGTTGATTTATTTGAGCGTAAAATAATTATAGAACAATACCGGCTGTCCTGTTCTAGTCTCAAATTGAATGACCCCATCATATAAATGGAAGAAATTATACTTGAAAGGTAAAATCTAGGTTTACAAAATGTTACAGAATTAAAATTACCGCATTTACCGGTGAGACTGACGGACACTGCTCGACTCGGGTTCTCTAATTTAATTGTTTTGTGTTTTTAACGTGAACCGGGGTCGATCGATGGTAATACGTTGTGATTATAATATTTACCCTAGCTAAATCAAAGATTACAATGTATGTATACTGCCCTAGATATAAACCACTATTCAGAATTATTACAAGCATTAAAAACTATTTTTCACTATACAAAAAAACCAAAATTTTTTCTATAGTCTGCAACGCCTGTGATCTAAGTCATTCAATACCTTAGTAAAAAATAAAAATATTGCAATAATACTCGAATCTATGGTACAGTGTCAATAAAATTGACATTCAATCATTTAGTCAGAACTTTTTCTTTGAACAGGAGTATTTATTTCTGATCACTGTAATGAATATAATTGTCAGTTTATAACAATACGAAGTGATTACAACTTATTTCGGTAAAACGAAAATGGCTCGTAATGTAGCTGATGTAGCACGCAAATTTCTATTGCTTGGTCAATGTGTTCCAACAGTCAAACAAAACGCTGCTAAAATCAGAGTGAAGAGGTTAGAATTAGACGAAAATTTATTGATGGTATGTAAAAAATCTAGTTCTTATTTCATTCTAAAGTCTGGAATAGCTTGCAGTGTCCTTATTGTTACAGTACTTCAGAAAAGACGAGTTTTATTACTGCAATGATCCTGAACAGAAATGCAAGACTGGTGATATTGTTCTGATACAGGCTTTGCCACAAAAAATTACAAAATTAATTACTCACGAAGTTAAAGAAGTGGTCTATCCATTTGGTGATATTACAGACCCAATCACAGGAAAGAAGGTTGCCAAAGAAAAATACAGAGAAGACATTGATAGACAGACAGAGTTGTATGGAAGATTAAAATCTAGTTTTGATTACAATAAAGCTCCTGAAAGAGGTTGGCAAGATGGAAAGAAAGACTTCACTACCAAACCTACTTACACCAAGTTCCATGTGTTTGATGAAAATGACCCTTATGCTATTTAAATGTTGAATTAGTTTTGGAGAAATTAGAGTACAATGTTAGTAAATTAAATCACTTAGGTTATCTGTTTGTCTATTGTTTTGTTTTTTCCCATATTTATTCACTCTAAGAATATATATTGGATGGTGCTAGGGAGCTATATAGGGTGACAAGGAGATCAATTCTTCCTTTCTTTTGAGGTACCTATCATTTAAGCTGATATATCTAGACTTAGAGGAACCTAATAGAGGGAGAACTTAAATAATTACGTATGAAGTAAATTATTCAGTAGCCTTCTAGTTATGTACTGCAGATTTTTTTTTAACAAGACTCACAAGCAAGCATGTGGCAACCTGATAGGAAGTGGTTACCACAGTCTTTACCTTCACAATACCGAAGTATCACTTGAACAGTGCTACTGTGTTGGCTGCATAGTGAGATTATACTCTGCTGCCAATACAAAAACCAATCCTCCACCTCCCCAAGCTCATTATTTGAAACCTTATTCATTATACAGGAACACACCACAAAAGTGTTATTTGGCTATGGACTTTTATAGGTAGAAGAGATCCTGCCCCAGTCGGACCAGCTCCAAATTCGATTGGGATATAATGACTGGAGGGTCACAATGCAAAATAAAAATATTATTTATATACATCACATACAAGCCAAATTCCTGTTTTTCGTTAAGATAAGATAATCATTTAATTATTTTATCCTTTGGGCTAGAATGGAAACAAAAGTAAACCAAAGATTGATTTTATTTAGCATTGTGGTCATGAGTGTAGGGTTTGCGCGCGACATGCATCAGTCTTGCGCCAGCAATTGTTTCTCGAGGGCGGCGCCCATCAGGTTCCAGGAACTGTCGTCATCGTCGGGCGGTTCTTCGTCGGACGCTGGCGATGATCTCCGTGGCCTCTTGCGCGCTCGGAGCCCGTCCTCTGATTAATGCCACATACAAAATAATGTCGTTAAGTCGAAGAAGAGAAGTAAGCAGTGATAACGTAAAATATAATTGCATACTCTAGGGGTGAAGAGAAGATTCATTTATTGTGCCACGCTGAATCAATCATGGGGTAGGCAGTAAAAGTAAGAGTGCCTGCTCTCTGTCCCTTACACATGTCTTTTGCTTCATCCCAATTCATTTTTATTACGAATACCAACACAAGTACCAGCCCAAAAACAAAATAGATTAAATTGATATTTACCAATTTCAGAACTGCTTGATGCTTCACCATCCTGTGACTCTTGTAACCTGATGGAATATATTTTCAAAATATTTAGTAATGAAGGAGTAATAAACTTCTCCCAGTGGTTCAGATGTGATAATAAAGAATACGAAATAAACATAGATAATTTTACCTTTCCTGTGAGCTATCTTCTGCCTCTAGGGATAACAACCGGTGTTCAGGTGGATTCTCTTCATCATCAAGGTCATCGCCAGCCTGTTTCGCTTCGTCCTCTGAAGAGCTCTCATCTGATTCATTGAAGATATCTTCCACCTACAAGTGATTACATCTTGTTTAAATAATATGTAAATCAGAAAAAATATGTTGAAATATGTTACATTCAAACAAAAAATGCCAGAGTAGCAGTAGCAAATCCTTCACAATACTAGCACAGTAACTTCACCCAACATAAACAAAAAATGCATAGATGTGCACTTTTACGTGTTTTGCTAGTTATATGCTATGGTGACTTATTACGATAAAGTGGGTCATATGCTCGTTTGCCACGACAAACTGGAAAGTTTTAATAAATTTATTATGGGTTAGTTCTACCACTGCACCTCTTGACATAAACGAGGAAGTCTCCCCATCCTCATACCTGGTTCTGCAGTGTATCCTTTACCCTCTTTCCTTTTGCGAACGCTCAGGCTGTCGAATAAATTTCCTCGAGTACATACATAGGAGTTCTTCAAGATTCTTGTAGTGTCGTGAGCTCGCGCCGGATTACTATGGTGTTGTAGTACAAGCGTCTATAGGTACCCGCTCACCATTAGGCGGACCACGTATTTGCAATCTTAGTTGTCTAGAGAAAAAGAAAGGCGCACCTCTCGGTCCATGTCGGCGATGTCATCGCTGGAGAATGATAGAAGCGGATTGAGCGTGTCCATGAAGCGGCCTGAGGGTGTGCGGCGACGCTGCGCAGGCGGTGGACTGCTGCAGTGCGCGGGCGGCCGTCGGCTGCTGCTCTGTGGGATACAAATACTCTGAACACTTCAATACATCACACCCGTGTGTGATGTATTGAAGTGTTTGGTCCGTACCAAATTTACTCCCGTGAATTAACAATTCATTAAGTCAGTTTCCATTCTGCACGAAATTGCCACAAGTCCACAACCCCTTAGTAGTATCAGTAAAACTTCTCTTATCTCGATGTCATTATCAGGGATTAGGCCAATTATACTGCCAACACAACTCTCCGAACGCAGAGTGGCAACGCGCAAGTGATACTTCGGTATCGTGAGCGTAAATAGGCTACAGTAATCAACAAAGTGCGCCATAAGCTTCTTTGTCACTCTTTTTGTGTTAAAAATTAATTGGATGTCTTTTATATTAATGATAAAAAGCCAACCAAAAATAAAAACGTAACTACCTGTCCCCCCCTCTGTAAGGGGTAAAGTTTCTCTTCAACCCGCTCCCACCTCTCGGCACATGTCCAAAGCCACTCTGGTGTCACAACATGCAATTTGTTGGCTTTGCCTTCACCTAATCGCCTACTCACATTGACTTTTGCTGTCCCTGGAATTATTTATACAGTTTGTCATACTTTTGACTTAACATCTTCTCAGAAAGAATTGGCAAAAGGGCAGAGCAACACTTGATTCATCGAAAGGGTGTGTCATGTTATATTCTTTGCCTATTGTGTAGGTGTACTGTTGTAAAACTTATACAAATATTGCTTACAATTATGATGTAAACTTAAACAATATTTGTATAAGTTTTAGTAGTTTGACAGCATAACTATCTTAGTTGTACTTTTTGCCTTAGATTAAATAAATTATAAAAAAAAAAAATTACCTGCCCTTACAGCTACTAAATGTGTGGATTTCTCAGTAAAATCCTGCGTAACTTCCGCCCCTAAGCTTCTCGCCACGAGGTAAGCTCTAGAGGTCTCCAACCGCTGATGCGTGGGGACCAAGCCGCTAAACACCAAGCTGGTACCAGCCAGCACCTGACCTTTCACGTCTGGAATAACGGCTTTTAAATCTGGGATTTGGCTTTTGCCCATCTTATCATATAAATCGTAGAAATGTCTGGAAATAAATATTGCACAGTATTAGTAATGCTCTCAGTAATTGAATTGTATTCAAACAATATACAATTATTTTGTCTTGTTTGATCTATTCCTTCATGAATATGTGCATTATGTATTTTCATTAGGTATGGTATGGTATATTAGGTATGTAATATTAATAAAACATTCAAATAAAAATCAACTCAAGGCTGGAAACGTGGTGGAAGCTGGAAGAGTGGTGAAACCACTGAGCCTTGTAAGACACTAATGTAAAAGCGAAAGAAGTCTGTAAGTCTAGAGAACTGGCGTTCTACTCTTTTGTGAGAGTATACAATACAATACTCACTTATGTATCTTATTAAGTATATCCTCCAAGTAAATTAAGTAATCGTCGGGGTCTTCAACCTCAATTTGTCCATCAGAAGTTTCAATCCACTTCGACTCTAATGACTCTGGTGCCTCTGAATCTTCCTGTACGTTGTCCTTGTCATTTTTTAAATTATCACTTGCCTTTTTATCCTCCGCTACACCATTTGCGCTCTCTATTGGTTTGTCTTCAAGTTGTTCTTTATTAATTATATCTTTTTGTTCTGGCTCGAGATCCAAGGTGGGCATTTGGTTTGCTGGAAGCTGCTTGCCATTTTTCCCACTGGGAAGCTTAGGCTTATCTTCAACTGAAAATGTAGAATTCTTTACATTAGGCACAGCTTATTTTGCCTAAATGTTACGTAAAACTAAAAAAAATTATCATTACTCAGCTTTTTCGGGAATAATTAAATAAAAATAGAAAGGGAAAATATTCAGTCACATAAGACGGAGAAGCCCATTTTCTCGAATGTTAGTGATACCAATACAAGTATTTTTATATATGATATGTATATGGTCTACAACTAATTGAAATATTATTATGATTACTTCGGTCCACAGGAATTACACCAATTACAATAATAAAATAAAAATAGGACAAATAAACTCAAAACTATAAACTCAAAACTATAAACTCAGTCAAATCACATTCAATGTATTTATAGGTATTAGTAATCGAGAAGTTGATAGGCATTACTTAAGAGGTATACTTCGTACCTAGTGGCGGTGGTGCATTGATGTCCCCTGTTGACTGGAAGAAGGAATAAGGCCGTACGTGAATGAGGTTGGCCGCGTGCCGCCACACATCTTCACGGTCGTCTATGATACACACCATGTTGTCTCCACACGGAAATAATGCTCTGTGAAATTATGGACATAAACAGATGTTTGGATTAAAATTTGCACAATTTTTATTACATGGGGGGACATGCATCATACATACTACTGTTTTGGAACCAAAACGCGTCACTGTATTTTACAGAGCCATTTCAGAAATTTCTTTTTTCTACTGAAGGTTTTTTTTCTTTCTTATATACCAAATGGGTGGCAAACAAGCATGCGGTCCGCCTGATGGTAAGCGGCTACTGCCGCCTATGGACGCTTTTATTGTTTAGCTGTAGTCCTCGTATCTGTCTTTCTTTTAATACTTAAAAAAAGAAAGTCTTCAGAAGGACTCCGTCACTATTTGGATTGCTAGTGAAGCTACATACAAAACATTTTAAATGCAACTTGTATCTCAATCCAGTAGCATATTTGTTTGACTGATAATAAGAATTAGCATAAAAGGTATTAGCCAGGTTAAGATTTACAGATACAATTCTGCATATAATGTATTGTATTTTATGGGCTAATTAGTGTCTGTATATTATATTGGATGAAAATATTATAGGTATTATAGTAATTGTGACAATTGGGATGAATACCTCATGCAGAAAAATTATTAATGCTATCCAGTGTGGAAATCCCTATCATATTAATATTATATATTATAAATAAATGACATATTACTCCAGAATATGGATATGGCTCAAATATTGACTATGTAGTTTAAAATGTACTTTTACTACCTTTTGTAAATATTGTTATATAATAAATAATAATATCCTCACGCCTTCCCACAATGGTCCCTTAAGGGGTAGGCAGAGGTGTATAGGTAATACCCACACACCCACTTTCCGGCAGAGGTATATTAGGTGCTAACGTGACAGATGGCGAGTCCATCGCCGTTACTCAAGCATGACTACCATACGCCTTTGAATTTCTTCTCAGACGTATGCAGGTTTCCTCTCAATGTTTTCAGAAAAACTCAGAGGTACAGTCGAGATTCGAACTTGCGATCTTTATGTCGCAGGCAACTGCTCGAACCACTCGGCCACCACGGTTGACCATACTTATGCCGTACTCACTTCAAGTTAGCAGATTTTGTCCTGGCATCAAAGCATTCATCTCTGGATAGTATCCGGTGTGAGAAGAACTTTTTCTCTGGATCCAACAAGTCTGCAATTGCATGGGCATATTGCCTAGCTCCAAATGTACACACATGCAATTCATAGTTCTTAGCTGCAGACTCCAAGAACTCTTTTGTACGAGGTCTCAGTCTTGTGTGGCACCAGCGACCAGGACACCCAGGACCTCTCAGGAAGAAATGCAATACACCCTGGAAGTGATGAAAATATGACCGAGTTGGTATATATGACGTCATTGCAACAGTGCAGTAAGTTTGAATACATATATAAATACATATATTTTTTTATATATATGTATGTTTGCTTAAAATAAAATATCCCTATTATCAAAATCAATATGTAAGAAATATTTTTAAATAGTGATAATAATAATATCAAATATGTTGATACTTCTGCTTGATCAAGTGAGCATACCTTCAAGTTAGGTGGTACATTGTCATTGGTGGTATGCACTAAGGTTTGATCCAAATCCACCAATAGCACCAATTTCCTATCTTTTAGGAGACGCTCTGCATCTTCTCTGCCCAGCTTTTGTGCCAGTTCTTCAGACACCTGAAAGACAATATCAGCTTAAACATACATTTATTTTGTAATTCTTGTTTGAACAAGAATTAATCACAAAATCTACTATTTTTTAATGGATTACTTAAATTTACGCGGGTGTAAACGCGGGTTACGGTATTTTTAAACGCAAGAAAATGTGTTTGCCGCAGCATACTGGTTGTTTGAACAGTATTCTTAATTGGTATGCTTACCTTGAGCTCAGGTACTGAATGTACCATGGGCACGATAGCTACATCGCGCTTCGCCCCTTCGTCGGTGCGCAAATCGGCCCCACATTCCGCACACATCTCCTTCATCACAGTTGGATGACGACATTCTTCCAGCTCTGCTACGCATCCTCTACATACAAAATATATGATTCAATTTCTCCCTAGTGAGGAAGGCCCGAATAAGTGCAGAAACTTTAACAATCGCGAATGACACTTGAATTTTGCCGCGAAAATTGGAAGTACACAAAATGGTGTCATAAAAAAATATATAAATTTTATTATTCTTCTGACCTACCTAAAACAATAAAAGGCATAAATAACACTGAAATAAAGCAAAAATATGTGTGACGTCACTTACCCGGGCTCTACAATGTCTCCTTCCTTAACCTTGATCGATAATATTGTACCTGCCCTAACTGCTTTAAATTTCTTCAGTTCGGTACTTTTGCCCGATGAATCATTGTATAAAAATAGGATCTGTCCCTGTGACACAAAATCACCTTGTTTTACTTTCCACTTAAACACTTTCACAGCCTTTTCAGATGGAACAAAAATAGGCATAGTTTTGTCAGCCATCTTGAACGGATATTGCACGTTATTCATGGAATTACGGTATGCCATTGGTTGTTACTAGAAAGTTTTGGCGGTTACTGAATACGCGCCAATAGGATTGCGCTCTAGGGAATAATCGATACGCAGTAGAATAACACATCCGGAAATGCTAAGCAAGCAGTTTGACAGCATTGGCACTGCGATGCCATGCCATCTATGGCTCTATCTAGGCTGTGCTTTAAGTACCTTGTAAATCAGAATTTGACAAGCTTATTGCTGCTGCTGTTGATGGTAATAAAATTGTGTACCATGACTAAGAATGAATACCCCATTATATAAATGATTGATCTATGAATGAAAATTTTACTAAGCTAATTACAGCTAATTATTACTGAATTAATACCTGCCTACCCCGTAAGGGACTCGACTCGGCGTAATGAAATGTATATATATGTTTTATTTACTGAATCATCATCATAAATTTAAGAGCTGGGCTCTTGTCGGTGTCTCTGATACAGTGTAGAGCTGGACAGAAGCGGAAGGGCCATTTGCTTCTAATTGATACGATGAAAACTAATAAAACTAGAAACAAACTAATAAATTAATTATGTTTGACTATTCGTTTTTAGAAAGACATGTGTTTACGTATTAAAAATAATTTAAAAAATGCTTCTAGTATGAAGCATAGACGATATACTGTTTATGGGTGCCTATGAAGTTCTGTATTCTGTAGTGAAGAGATGTCATAATAATTATTTACTTTATTTATACGGCAACAATCATAGTTTCGTTGGTATGTGTGTATTCATGTAACGAATTTTTGATAAATATTTTTGTTTCTGTTCTTTGGATAGTGTTAATGTAAATAATAGTGATACAGTATATTAACATGACGGAGGAAGTAACTATTAGCGATAATTCTGACTTGGAGGACAGCGCAACTCCAGAACTTCGGGGATACTTGAGTAAATGGACGAACTATATTCACGGTTGGCAGGACAGGTTTATTGTTTTGAAGGATTCGACTTTATCATATTACAAGAGTGAATTAGAGAGCAATCTTGGATGCCGTGGTGCCTTATGTTTGAAAAAAGCCAAAGTCAAGGTAAATTTTCGCTTAACATAGAAAAAAATAGAAAAACAGTTCTGTTGTCCTTGCAGCCTGTTTTTTTGTCGCGTAATTTAATGTTAAAATGTATTTATTATTCACTGGTGCAACTACCGTAACGCTCATGTGATCTTGAGTTAATTGCTAAACCTTGGTATGTACATTTATTGGTGTATTATTTTTGTTCTAGCCACACGAATTTGATGACTGCAGATTTGATGTGTCTGTAAATGATTGTGTATGGTATTTGAGAGCATCTAACCCTGAGGAGAAGCAGCAGTGGATTGATGTTTTGGAGTCTTTCAAAGTAAGTTAAAAATATGTACACATGAGTATATGCATAGTCTGTATATCAATCTTAATTTAAATTATATATTTTCTTTTTCTTCAATTTCAATTCAAACTAATGTAAGCTATGTATCATTCAGATTGATGTAATAAAACAAAATAAGTACTGTTAGTGGTGATATTAAATCAATATAATGTGCCATTAGACATGATGAAGATCTGAGAAGATGTAATAATTAGAATGTGTTAATGAAGCCAGTTAATGTTGTCTTTTGTGATGAACTCAAATGACTCACTATCTAAATGAGCAGCTGTTGAATTAGATATTAAGTGTGAATGAGAATATTGTCTTGTCAAATGTATCTATGTATGCATGTGTGAATAAAAATATTACTTGTTGGATAGTGTAAGATGTGTCAACAAAGTAATTAATTTAACTTAAATATAAGTAAGATTTTTTTTCTTGTGCAGCTTAGCATTACATATGATATTTGTATAATCAACCTATATCAGGATTTCTCCCTATGCAGGGGTATGCATACTCCTAGGGGTTCACCATTTGACAGTAGGGGGTTTGCAACAAAGTTTACCTAATGGTGGCTTGATGACTGGCGGGCGCGACATACTTGTGTGAGAGTGGGTTGTATAATCTAGTCATGTTAAAAACAAAATACAGAAATCAACTTGATACCGAGTCAGAATTAAGGTCAAAATTTACCAAAATTACTCCTAAAATTACTAAATTTGTTATAACAAACAAATCCACATATCACCCAGTATAAATATATTTCTTTTGCCACTCTGATTGTTACCTTTTATTGACATAAAAACATTATTATCTTCAACAGAAAATTTAAATTATTTTCTTTGAGGGGGTATTTAATTGGTTAGTTTAGGAGTTTGCTGTCATCTGGAAACTTTAACAGGGGCTCATATAGCCAAAAGTTTGAGAAACCCTGCCCTATACTGTAATGCTTGAACATGGCCTAAGTTTAAGGAGCACTGATTTATGTAACAAAACAAAAGAAGTTGCCTCTGAGATTTGTACCTGATATCTTGAGTTTGCAAGTGGCTTTAACCACTTTGGTTGCCATGGCTTTAAGATATTTAAATTACAAAAGAATCAACCATTGTTTAGTTTACCCTAGAGTATTTATTGCTTTACTTAGTATTTGAGTCATAGCTAATTATAAATGCAAGTGCAGTCATTGTAAAGGAATTTAAAACCAGTTTTTATGTAACTTTGGACTTTCTCATTATATATTACTAGCTGTGCCTGTGGTTTTATCTATGTAAATTTTGATTTCATTGGTAGATTATTTTGCTGGTATATTCTTTTTAAACGCAGTTCAAATAACGCAACAATTGTGAACACCTGTGTCTAGTTTGGTTGAATCTATTTTAAAAAACCAAGCCATGAAATAACCGCGCATCATATTTATACGAGGGCGACACTTTTGGGTACAGCTAAAATATTGTAACAGCTAAAATGTGTATATTCTCACTGTAAATAAAATATTTTCAGTAGAATGACTCATGTGAAAATATGTTACATGTTTTCATGATGTTATCAGATTGGTATCGTGTTCATGGCCTACGCTTATCGGCGACATAACTCATATTGGATAACAACATTATATCTTTATCCAGTTGTTATCTGAAATAAATGTTTATTACAATACCTATCTTCAAGTTATAGGAAAATAATTCTATAACTATGTCTTCCTTAAAGTGAGGAATATTATTCTTTGTCCCCACATATGGATTTAGTTTAGGTATATATTCTTTGTATACATGTATATATATTCTAGGCATAGCTGCCAGTTGGCTCTAGCAATTTAATTATTTGGGAAGCGTACAATATAAACTAGTCGTGGTGGCCGAGTGGATCTAGCAGTCGACTACAACACAAAGTTCTAATCTCCACCGTAGCATCTATGAATAAATGTACAGGGATTAGTTTAACCACGAGCTTTCCATTTGTGCAGAAGTGTAAAAACGCGTATGTATAGTCGTGCTTGAATGACTGCGATGGACTCGTCATCTGACACATAGGCACTACCTACACACTCTATCAGCCCCTTCGCGGACGCTTGTGGGAACGCGTAGATATTTAAGAAGAATAAATATTTTTTTGTTTTGTTGTCTTTATAGGTGGAGTCAGGTTATGGGACTAGTTCAGACAGTAGCTCCAACGGCGGAGGCTTACGAAGGCATGGATCGGTCACGTCCCTGCAGTCAACGGGTTCTCATGGTATATATATTTAGATTATACTCTCCATCCTAAACCTATTGTCAGGTTGGTTAAATGGTAAGCTTACAAAGAAAAATGATTAAATGTCGAATTTAAATAATGATAATGAAACAAAAACTTTGTTTGAAAAAAATATGTTCCAAGTGTAAGAAGTTCAGGAATGCCAGCTTTTGAGTTGATCCAGTCTTACTATGCTCTAGGACTAGTTTATGCTGTAGACTGACTCAGCGGATCTATACAGACATTTTAGAAAATCCCAGCCAAATGGCACTTCTTTAATGCAGTGTTGTGTTCCAGAAGTGGAACATGTCATCACCTGGGAATAGTATTAGGAACGAAATAAGCGGTTGAGAAATACGATATGAAGAAGATACTTGGTGTTGCAAGCGTCCATAGGCAGCGGTAATCGCTTACGATCAGGCGGACCGCATGCTTATTTTCCACCCGTGTGGTATAAAAACAAAAAATCTCGGGTATGATAGAAAGGGGCAAAAAGTAAATTAAAATTCGTTAAAAGTTAATACAAAAGGCTTATAATAAAACATCAGATTATTTGAATGATGCTCATGCATAGCAATGAACTGCTCCTCTTGTACAGAGTTTATATGTAAGTTTAATCTTTCCTACCCCTACGTAAAAGGGAACAAATGTCAAAAAAGAAAACCGGGGAGTTTGTTTCGCCGTTTCTTCTCCTTGCAGGTATTTTTTTCTTGGAAACGGTGGTAACTAGTTTATATTAAATATGTGACGTTCAATAAGTGTTCCCTGTGTCCCTTACGTTGACAAATTTTTTTGATTTAGATTTTTTTGATTCTTTTCGCAACAATAGGACAGTCGGGCTATGAAAAACTGTTTGGTTGTCAGGTCGCACAGCCCGTCGTCTCACGGAGAAGATCGCCGAGCTGGACACGTATAGTGAGCTATTGGGGAAGCAAGCTGTACAACTGCAACAGTACTTCGACATGTGCATCGCCTCGTATCCTCAGATAAATGATGACGCGACAGAAGCCATCGACGCAGTCGCACTTGCTGATGGTAAATATTAAGAATAACGATCGGCTTGTGACTAGAAGTCTGGCAAAAAAGGATCAAAGCCGCCATTTTGGTATTTTATTTAAACGACGCCAGCTAAATGCGTTGGCACTAAAATATGTATGTCTTCTGGGTCAAATGGGTCCCTGAACGGGTAGGTAGAGATGAAAGGAATCTATTGTTTCTCGTCTGCCTACCCCTTCCGGAAGGTGAATCCCGCGCCGTGTCAGTGAAAATAAACCAGCCCTAAAATTATTTAAATGATTAAATATTCACGTCCAACCTAGCGCCCTAAGCTGAGGTTCGAACCCCACAGGTTGTGAAAAGGTTCCTGCATTATCTCTTACCTGTGTTTGCTTAGCCGTTAAGATGTGCCTGGCTGGAGGCCTTTCGGTCCCGCAATTGTTTTTTTTTTAATACAACCAGAGTGGCAAATAATTACTGATGGGAAGCCTATTTACGGTCGCGATATCGATTACGTAGTAAAATTTCCTCACTCACGCTATGAGAGACGTTAAAGAAATCTTCACCTTCACGCTTTCCAACAACCTGAAGGGGTAGGCGGAGGCAAGAGCAACACACTCTTTAAAATAAATGTATGTATTGAGTGAAGAAAGATTGACGAAACAGATATACAAAGCAAAAGTGTGTGCAAGAAGAGGCAGAGGACGGCCACGTTCCAACTACCTGGATCAAATAGATCGGACTCTGAAGGACGGGAACGTTAAGAGTACTCGAAACCGACGAGCATGTATGAAGAGACTGATGAGTGTGGACGAAGCGAAAGAGTTATGTAAGTCTAGAGAGAACTGGCGCTCTATACTCTCTGCCTACCCCGTTAGGGACTTGGCGTGATGATATGTATGTATGTATGTATGTATGTATTTTTCAATATCGGTATCACAGTCGTGTGTAATGTCGGGTGGGTAGGTATGGACGTGCGCCAGCAGGCGGGAGAGGTTCGCGCTAGCAGCACTTCATTGCGAGCCACGTGTGTTGCCGCTGTCAGTGCATTGCGACATTGCGCCGAACTCCTGCGGCGCCGCGAGCAGCAGGCGCGCCAAGCAGAAGACCTCTACATGTCAGTGTCATGCCATTTCATGAACATGTGTCAATAGCACATATTACGCCACCCTGTCCAACACAGTGCCCCCCCCTCTCTCTCTCTATCTCTATATCTCTCTATCTTTCTCTCTCTACCTCTATCACTATACTGATATATACAGTACAATACAATTAATGTAAATAACACCATTACCTGATTAGTCGAGTGCTACTCATGTAAGTCTTTCCACAGTCAAACTATACAATCGATTTTGTAAACCTCTTTTGTTTCATCCACATTTATCAGAGCCTTGATACGTTTTCGCTTGTTTCTGTCAAACACAACCACCACGGCGGTTGTCAATTCCACTGTTTTTTTTTCAAAATTAAAGTACATACGCACATTTACTCCGTCACGGGATAAAAGTCTTAAGTCATTCCGATACAAAATATTTTCGTTGAAATATTTGAATATAAAATTATACTATTCAAATTTTGAATAGTATAACAGAATAGAAAGTGTAGGCTAATGTTTTCGTGCTTAATACGCATGAGCGATACCGATACGATACTTTTATACTTTTTAAAATGTACTTATTGTGCGATAATCCACAGGGCACTAAAGAACCAGCTGACAGAAGCCAGACTCGCGTCCAAGCCCGGCCCTGACCACGAGGTGAGTCATGCTTTTAGTATATAAGACATAGGATATTTGATTCTCAATTGGAAACCAATAAATTCTTGTTCGTTGGTCAACCAACGGAACTGTTAGCCAAACGGAGTTGTTTGGGACATTTGGAAATAATTTGGCAATCATATTTTTTTGTCAAGCGTGGATAGTTCTTCTTAAATTCTAACTTAACTCACCCTTGACCACGTTGCGGTTTCGTCGGACCCACATTAATCAGTCTGATCATATGAGCTCGCTGGTTTCGAGTACCTACTCTTGACGTTCTGATGTTTGAGTGTTTAATCGATTTGATTTAGGTAGTCGGAGCGTGACCTTTCACTCCCTCTTCCAGGCACTTTCGCATTGTACATATATCAGTTTCGTCGAACACGAATAGAGTATCTCTATATGTGTTACATGTATTTTTGTATGAATTGCCGATAAAAATAGGTCCTCGAAGGGGTAGACAGACAGAGGTGTATAGGTAGTACCCACACACCCACATTCCACCAGAGGTATGTGAGTCCACCGCCGTTACTCAAGCACGACTATACATAGGTACGCCTTTGAATTGCTTCTCAGACGCATGCAGGTTTCCTCTCGATGTTTTCCTTCACTGTAAAACTCGTGGTGTGACTAATCACTGTATTTAAGTTCAGAAAAACTCATTGGTACAGTCGGGATTCGAACTTGCGATCCTTGAGTCACAGGCAACTACTCGGACGACTGGGCCACCACGGCTTTATGAAATATAAATTATTCATATACCTATTAAATATTAAATAGTGGCATACTCGGCGCTACTAAACTCTACTCTTATTGACGCTTGGGATGAGCCTGAGTTATTTAAAATACAAATTGACTCAGACGATAATGAACTGGGATATTTACAAAAAGCAATTAAGTAGGTTTCACGTTCAGCGAGCGCTCAGGCTGTGAAATAAGCTCCCGCTCAGGTTTTCCCTAGAGAGTACAGCATGGAGTTCTTCAAGAAGGGTGTGAAAAGATTCCTGGAGGGTCGGCAGCGCGCGAGTGATACCCCTGGTGTTGCAAGCGTCCATGGGCGGCGGTAACCGCTACCATCAGGCGGACTGCATGCTTGTTTGTCACTCGTGTAGTATTAAAAAAAAGGTAGTCGGTCAATTCAAGGTTGTAACAACGAGCCTGTGTCTGTACCACCAATAAGTACGAATGACAGGAAGTACTGTGATCATATCACGAGGCTCACAGTAAATATAATCATTGCAATTCTTCTACCTTTTTACCATTTCTCACGTTGGCGCTTAAATATATCTCCAGCGTAAAGAAACGCCGTGTCTAACCCTAGAACCTTGTGGGCATAAGTTCTGAAGTAATAATAATAGCTAATAAAATAAACTAGGATCTATTTCTATTACGCCAATCACTTGGAAAAGCTCAAATTTCTCTGAGCTTCTTATACAATAGTATAAAGGTGCAAACAAGCCTACTGCCCGCCTGATTGTAAGCGTTTAGCTATGCAGTAGTTCCACCTATATTTCTTCTGAGATGAATTGTATTGCCGTCTCATTTTTTAGAGGCGCCTGTCTCTGTGTAGGTAAAAAAAACGTTTTGTTCCGTAGAAACCGGCATTCCTTTATACCGGTCGGTAGCTACTGGTGTAAAGAGATTCCTTCCTTAACCGCTCAGGAAATAGATTTCGTACATTACCTTAATGTTTTTTATGAATACAATTAAAAATCTTGTCACAGCTATTGTGAAAATACTTACCGACAATTTTTTATATATTCAGGGTCGAAAAGTCAGGTGCGATAGTCATCCCGAAAACGTGCTTTCGATATCATCATTAATGAACGCGAAGAAGATTTTAACACGTCGTATGCATTTGCCCTTTAATTTTTTTGCAATAGCACGGCATGGTTATAGATAACGTGCTCGTAAGCAAGTTGTTTTTAATCGTGCCAGTTTGGTATGTTCGCGCGTAGAATTCTCAACTCAACATTGTGTGTGCATCTCGTAATCGGACCATTTCTTTCCCCTCACAGCCCAACTCACTAGTGGCGCTACCACAGCGCGTTGCGGACGTAGCCGTCGGCTTTATTTTTTTTTATCCGTTTATTTCGTGCCGACTATCGCGCGTTTAGTTTTTTTACTCTTTTGTTAAAAATTCGTGAAGTGTGATGTTATTATAGTCTCTGGTTTATTTTACTTTTATTTGTGGAGATATGAAGTTCAAAATATTCAAGAAAATCCTCCGTCAGGTTGGTAAACAGATGTTTCAGCTTTTGTATCACTGACGGCTGACTCAACGATACATGAATTTTAATTTTATGTTATGTTCTATATACAATATAATATATATACAGCCAATAGGCTATATAGTATGTTAAGAAGTGTATCGTGTAGTGTTGTCATTAAAGAAAATACTAAACAGATTTACTGGAAGTTTTAGAACGTACCTGTTCAAAGTTAATGCCGTAGTAAAATACAAATCTTAATTAAATATCAGCCGCATTACATTCTTTCGTGACGGCGAAGAATTTATAAATGAGCCTTATTTCTAATCACAGAATCACGAGAGTTTTTTTTATATTAGAATGTTAATTGATTACAGCGCGTCCAAATTGATGCGTACGCGTTGTTATCAGCTTTATAAACATAGCGTTATTTCTGGCTTTACAAACAAACGTATTGGAGCGGCTGCATGATTTTCTGTAGGTGTGCGAGGAAAAGATTAAACGCTGAATCTTCTCCAACTTTCTTCCGTTGAATGGTGTTTGAATTACGCACGTTATCGCAGTACAGACAAATCGTTCGTTAATATAATATAAATAATAATCCTCACGCCTTCCCACAAGGGTCCACGAAGGGGTAGGCAGAGGTGTATAGGTAGTACCCATACAGCCACTTTCCGCTAGAGATATATTTTAGGTGCCAACTTGATAGATAGCGAGTCCATCGCCGTTATTCAAGCACATACGCCTTTGAATTGCTTCTCAGATGTATGCAGGTTTCCTCTCGATGTTTTCCTTCACCGTAAAGCTCGTGGTGTGACTAATCACTGTACTCAGAAAAACTCATTGGTACAGTCGGGATTCGAACTTGCGATCTTTGTGTCGCAGGCAACTACTCGAACCACTCGGACCATGGTTATTTAAAATAAAAATTTACTGTCGAATTTTAATTTATCGTACCTGCGCGTTGCCTTATGCGCTAAGAGGACATTAATGAATTACGTGAGGTAATTTTGGCGACGCCCCTCTTCCCTTGGCAATATGATTAGATTTTTAAAATGCATCCATGTAAATCGACGTAAGTTTATCTGCTTGATCGTGTTACATTTATTAAAACAAATCAATTTGCCTTATTTAAATGGAGAAACATTTTATTTAATAAAAGTCAGTTTTCGAAATGTATGTTTCTTGCGGAAACAATGAGGTGACATATATATATATATATTTGATATTTGAAAAACGTTGAATATACTTGGGAAAGTAATTACAAATTCTCAATTATAGGTAGTATTTTTATATAGGGCTAAATACCTATGGTGAAATATCAAGAAACGCAAGCGCGCAGAAAGTATTTTTCAAATGTTGCAAATTGTCGCCGCAAGCGCAGATTGATGAAGTGGCAAAATGTTCGATGTACTCTGCCGTCATATTATAACATTTTTGTCTTAAATCATAGCAATTGAAGACATTATTTATATATTTTTTTGCCGTGATCGTGAAGGACCACACAAAATAATTCGCGTTGTTTTGACCACCGATTTTTTTTAATACTGTAAGAGTAGGTACGTAGAAGTGGACAAATCAAATCAAATCAAATATATTTATATATATATATCCTCACGCCTTCCCACAAGGGTCCCCGAAGGGGTAGGCAGAGGTGTATAGGTAATACACACACACCCACTTTCCGCCAGAGGTATATTAGGTGCCAACGTGACAGATGGCGAGTCCATCGCCGTTACTCCAGCACGACTATACATACGCCTTTTGAATTTCTTCTCAGACGTATGCAGGTTTCCTCACGATGTTTTCCTTCATATATTTATTGCATGTAAAAATAACCTAAAACACAGACATCATTTAAATCACAATATACCATGCTTAAGGATAAAATTACACCCTGTTTGAGGGCACGGCAATGTGATGGCGGCTACATGACATGGTGCCCTACGTTTTAGTTTAATACAATACTATTGTATGTAATATATATATATATATATATATATATATATATAACTTATACGTATAACACAATAATACGATAATATTTTGCGGATAATTCGTTAGTATACAATAGTTTAATTCGTATTTCCCTTATAGATATATTGAAATATGTTCTAGATATATATATTTATCATAATATATATTAATAACAATATTAATATAGATCAAATAGATCGGACTCTCAAGGACGGGAACGTTAAGAGTACTCAAATCGACGAGCATGTATGAAGAGACTGATGAATGTGGACGAAGCGAGAGGTATGTAAGTCTAGAGAGAACTGGCGCTCTATACTCTCTGCCTACCCCGTTAGGGACTTGGCGTGATGATATGTATGTATGTATGTATGTATTTATGACGTATGTGTACGTAGCTAGGACTTGAATGAATGCAATAACTCGTGCGTACTCGATGCACTCCAATAAAAATTACGTTAACGTTGACAAGAAACGAGTCGTGCTTTCCCATCGACCGGTTATGTTCACTTTGACCCACTAATATCGCCTCACCACCATAAGGACGTATGTACCTTCGTGCGTGACTATTTTTAACAGAGTACTTGAAATTCTTATAGGTCTTATGTGCTTGCTAGTGTGTGAAATACATAAATACATAGAACCGCCGCCTGCTAACCGAAGATTACAGCTTAAAAACCCCGGCGGTGTGTACCAATTGAGTTATTTCTGAACTTGTGTACAGTGAATTATCACACTATGAGGAAACCTGCATATGTTCCAGAATACGTGCGTAACCTCTCCATCTCTCCTGTTACGTTGACACCTAATATCTCGCCAGAACGACAGAACGGATTCGGATGAAACTTGGTACACAGACAGAAGAGCCGTGGTGGGCGAGGCGGTGGGCGGTTCGAGTAGTTGCCTGAACGCAAATATTGCACGTTTTAATACCGACTGTACCAATGAGTTTTTCTGAAATTATGTTTGGATTGCATGAACCCCCACTTAGAGATTTCCTATGACGTTTCGAAATAGGCCAACATGATGTTTTAATCGAAACTGGTATGTGTAAATTGGTTGCATTATCCTTGCTTCTATTTCTCCGCGTTATCTGGCAGTTTGTAACTCTTGTATGCATTCCTGTGTGTGTGTTAGTTGTTTAGTACAGTGTTTACTTCTGAACCTATTTCATTAAAGTGTGTGTCACCGAAGTTACAACGCTTACAAGGCAAGCGTTGGTTCAATTGTTCAAAGCCTTCTTCAAGAAGGGTGTGAAAAGATGCCTCCATGGTCGGCAACGCGCGAGTGATACCCCTGGTGTTGCAAGCGTCCATAGGCAGCGGTAACCGCTTACCATCAGGCGGACCGCATGCTTGTTTGCCACACATTTTATATTTTGTATAAAAAAAAACAAATTGCTTTGCAAATGTCTTTCAGATCAATCTTACAGCATTGTAATTGAAAGTTTTCTATGAGTTTTGTATCGACAGTTACTAGCTAGTTTTATACCTTCTCACAAGAGTCCTCGAAAGGGTTGGCAGAGATGTTATACCAACCTCTTAGCTACCCGCTGCATAGTTAATAATAATTTCCGGATTTTTTAATTGTGGATTACGGATTTTTTATTCCGGATTACTGATATTTTCATTGCGGATTACGTATTTTTTTATTGTGGATTACGGATCTATTAATTATGGATTACGGATTTTAGCATTGTAGATTACAGATTTTTTTATCGTGGGTTACTGATTTACCAGAACTAAATGTTTTTTTCGTACAGTAAATGTGTAAGGTGTAAATGACCCTGTTGATTTCATATCATATGTTATATCATATATCATATGTTATATGTATATGTACATTACATGTAATATTATTTTCGCTAGCGAATGGATTATACGAAATGCTAATGAATCTATATTTTCATATACCGCTAATGTGACAAATTAGCATGCATTAGCAGCATTAGGCTGCCTCATATTTAAGCGCTCACCACAGCCGTTGGATGTTGCAGATCCAACCCTTTCTGGACGCTATTTGGGAACGGCTACAATTTATTCTCTAACCAAGATGACTTATTGTTCCTTTGTGCAGCAAAATAAACTACTGCTTTAGCTGCAGCTATATGTTATATTGCGCTGGCGTTTGCTTAAGAACGATTATATTTTATCATCTTCGTGTCACATCAACGTTGTAAATAGTTGCATAAATTGTTTGAACAGGTGATAAGTCCGTTGTTGTTTTCACTTTGTGCGGTGCACGGCGTGAAATATGTACAATTTAATATTGGATATCGTTTCTATATCTCTCTTTCTATCTTTCTTTCTCTATCTATCTATCTATCTTTGATACATCATATAATAAAGTCAACTTGCCGCGCCTATATTTCTGATGGTGATGATCGGGTGTCTTGCACATCTAAACTGATTTTGAAGTGGTTTTCCGTCAGTTAGAATTAGAAAGAGGGTTTATTTACAAATATACTATTTACCTAAGGTAGTTCCGAATATATTGCGTTAGTAATCGGCCACTGCCACTGTCGGTGGTGATGGTGCATGCGCACGATGCGGTTTGAGTGATTGCGTCCTCGTGACGTCACGATGGCGTGTAACTGTTGACCAGCTGTTACCCTGGTCTTAAGTTCCCAGGCAAGTGAGCTCCTTTCTCAACGACATTATTGCCTAACATCACGTAAGGTGGTTGTCGAATGCGGACGTATTATTGATATGTAACATAAATGTTAACGTGCGGGTGTGTCCCAAGGTTCTCTGGTTCCGTATAATTTCAATTTACAAGAAGTAATATGATACCAAATTTATATGTTCAGATGTTTAATGACTAGGGAAACTGTAAATACTGGTGGTTGGTGCTTCAATGATAAGACTTGATATATACATACATTTCATCTTGATCCTAAGAAATCGGGGCTTACAGACGGACAGCAAAACATCGTATACGAATTCCGTTTTACCGGTTTATGTACGGAACCTTATAAAAACAATGAATACAAGACTAAGAAATACATTAAAAACTTGTATCGCTCGTGAAAGTTGTTGGTAAAAAATCTTTAATGTTGGTATACTTCCTCTAGCCGTTGCGACTTTTGAGCCATTATCATTGAACTTTTAAGTTATATAATCTATTGCAATCTCTAATGTATTTTAATGTTCTTGCAGACAAGATAATAGGGCACGCAGAATGACTGACGGCGACGTAACGTCACGTAATAATTCGCAGATGCGTATTTTGTGTCCATATAATTTATCGCGGTTATCTAGGCTACTATTACCAACATTAATGTTCTCCATTATATAACTGTAATAGAGTTTGTCGTGTTACCCTCTGCATGTGTATATGTTTGTGCATGTCTAGGCACTCTGTTCTTCATTTTCAAGCATGCATTACCTCCCCTTTTGGCGCTTTGGTTTAGACTCGGCGCTTCATAATACCATTCGTTTCTATATAACATTTTAGACGTGTCTAATATGTTGCATTAAATAACACGTATGTTCTAGCTGCACTCCGAGGTTTTACTTGCATTCAATTCATATATGTATATGGTTTTTTCTATGTAAAATTGTATTGATTTCAATCCGATTCGTCGCTTTACCTATCAAGGCTTCTCGAATTCTAGCCATATGGGCCAGTGTTAGAACTAGATTAGTTAGGGCACACATCGCACAGTATCACGTGCACCTCGCCCTGTACCTCGAACTCTCATTGCACTCAATGCCCTCTTGAAGTCCAACCTGACTGTGGCGTGTTTGCGGACGGATGGAAGGCTTTCATTGCGGCATGTATGGAGTATTGTGAGAAGAGTGTATGAATGAGGTTCTTATAATTACTAATTAGTGTAATTGGATTTTTAGCTGTACTAATTATGTATGTATAAATAAATAAATAAAAAAAAAATAGATCAATCAATGTTTCTAATGATCGATCGATATCAACTAAAGTTTGATATACACGACCATTATATATTGTAGCGATTTGACTGCGCAGACTGCAGCGAAATCCTTTTTCATTACCTTCTCACGACTAAACTGAATCATCACAAATTTAAGAGCTGGGCTCTTGTCGGCGTTTCTGATACAGTCCCTTCCAAACTGAATAAATCGCTGATATTTGACAAGGAAATATGTTATACCTGGGGGATGACTTAAGTCATCATGTATCACAATAAATATCGGTAAAAAAACTTTTAAGCTAAACGGTTTTATTTTATGTGCACTGAAAACTACAAAAAGCATCGTGTTTTACTAGTGTAGCCCTTTCATTTGATACCCATATTGAGGGGGTTAAGGAAAAATATGCAATCCGCAATTTTGTATCGGCGGCCATCTTAGATTTATAATGTTATTGATTTTATTATATTGTATTGTCATCTAAATGTAATGTGTGTACCAAATTTCAGATCAATCTGACAACGGGAAGGTGCTTAAATTTCAATTTCTAATTTTGACCCAAACAAATTCCGTACGGGTCGAGCTAAATAAAACCGTTTAATAAAAATGAAGGGGTTGAAACTTTATATGGGCTTTATTACTCCGATGTTAACAAATTGAGTTTCTTAAGCGGATGAAGTAACAATATTTCGCTGGTGTACAATACCGTACAGGAAGGAACTATACTATGTTCAAGCTTTCCCTGAAGTGCGTTTTTTTACACTTCTCATACGTGTTGGTGATGTTTTGATTGTGACTTGTTGGTGGTTTTAGTACGGTACTGAATAACCACATTCGCAAATGTAGGTATCAGTTTTAATCCATCGTCCGAGTATGTAGCAATTGATTGACATGCAATTTGCAATGACACATTAGTAGCGGCTACAGGTTTCATTGATATGTTCACTGGCTGTGTCCCGCGGCATCACTCGGGTACAATTCGATTTCATTGTGCCATATTTCACCAATTGCGTTCAGCCTTTCTGACGTGATTGAGTAACAAACATTCATACATACTCACAAAGTTTTATAATATTAGTAGGGTTGCATTAATTTCATTGACAGCTCAATGACATGATAATGACAACCAAGCGTCACAAGTCCAAGTCACGCTTGCCCAAGTGCCGGTACACCTGACATACCCGGCTCAGTACAATAGGCTTTGAAATTATGCCAAAGCGTAAGGCCAGTGACCGCGTATCGATTGTATATCATAATGCCGTGGAGGCATTCGCTTAGCTATTAAAATGTAATTATGTCCACAGATAGCATTAGTATGGAAGAGATATAATCTATTTAGTTTACTATTTCTGGACGAGCGATGAGCAGTGGTCACTTTCCGAGCAGTGGTCACTTTCTGCCGGAGATATATTTTAGGGGCCCAGATGGCGAATCCGTCTGTCCGTAACTCCGGCACGACTATACTATAGGTCTTTGAATTTCCTCTCAAACGTGTACAGGTTTCCTCACTATGTTTTTCTTTATCGTACAGCTCGTGGTGTCTAATCTTACTAATCGCTGTACGTAATATGTTCAGAAAGCTTCGTTGGTACAGTCGGAATTGGTACTTGAATTTTTTGCGTTGCAGGCAACTGCTCGAACCACACATCCACCACGGCATAATATTTATAAATAATTAGTTATATAAAATCTACTGAAAACAAAAATCCTTACACTTAACGTCTTGCACTAAGGCGGGAAGAAAGTAGGGCATAGATTAATTAAGCAGGCCTGACAATATTGAATATGCACGAAGTAGGTCGTGTGCACCTTCTATATATCAGTAGGTATAATTTCAAAGAAAAAGAAATTACTTGTGGTTAAAACAGATATAGCAGTAGTAATAATATATCCAAATGTGCCTGCGTTTAGATTTTCTGTTTTTTTGGTTTTGTTGACAACAAAAGAATGAACACATTTTGACGGCATCTTTTATGGCATATATTTGACGTTCCATAATGAGTACATTACTACTCTGTTCTCTTAATTTTCGTGTTCTCTTAAAGACTTTCGAAAGGGCGGTATGTAACAACATCCTCTCTTCGCCAGAGATATTCTTAAGTACTTGACACTTAAGTGATGACAGATGGCGAGTCCATCGATGTTTCTCAAGGGGGTTTTGTGGGCCCGAGCGCAGTCCACATATTACCTTTTTACTGTAACTACATCTTTGGAATGGTTGAACACAGTTTGACGGCATGAAGGTGACTTTTATGGCAGGTATTAGAAAATACCTGAATATCCTGTGTAGATATCACCACGCCGCGTTACTCAAGGTCTGAATATCTACACACCACCCGGGTTATTTTTTCAAACAAATGTTGTTGATAATTTCTAGTTGGTTGTATTAACCGCTAGTCTAGACAAATGGAGGTCATTCACTACTCACCGGCTGGGTATCGCATGTCCGCGCAAATGAAATCATGCTGCACTGCACACACGATCACTTGTCGTTTGCATTCCTTACCTATGTGAGGGTATGCGAATACCTTATCATACACTAGCGATTTTAAAAAATAATACCACCATATCATCACGTCGAGTCCCTCACGGGGTAGACAGAGAGTAGAGCGCCAGTTCTCTCTAGACTTTTATACCTCTTTCGCTCCATCCATATTCATACAGTCTCTTGATTTATGCTCGCCGGCCTCGTAGTACTTTTGATGTTCCCATCTTTCCATATTCATACAGTTCATTCAGTCTCTTGATATATGCTCGCCGGTATCGTAGTTCTCTTGGCGTTCTATGACGTTGATTGAGTGTTCGATCTGTGTGTAATCTAGGTACCTATTTTACCTTATTTTAGTAAACATACATCGCAAAGCGGAAACGCAGAAAGTCAGATTACATATTTAGTTAATTTCAACACGTTGAGGTATAATTTGTTTGGCGGATCGTTTCCGGTGACGTCACTCTGCTGTTGCGCGACCTTCGCTCCTATTCGGTTAATGTTACCATTTGATTGCCATTCGATGTGGATATTTTGGAGATACATTCAACCGGATAGGAATAGCTGTTTAGAAGCTAGTTTATATTTAAGTCCATAGTACACCTTCGGCTACGTAAAAAAGTCAAAACCAAAAAATACGCATCTATATATTGCATCATCCTTAAGTAAATAATAATAAATAAATACCTAGATAGAGTACTCGAAACCGACGAGCAAGTATGAAGAGACTGATGAATGTGGACGAAGCGAAAGAGGTATGTAAGTCTAGAGAGAACTGGCGCTCTATACTCTCTGCCTACCCCGTTAGGGACTTGGCGTGATGGTATGTATGTATGTAAATACCTGGGAATATTCCACATAAATTGACCTAGCCCCAAATTAAGCAAAGCTCTAGTTATGGTAACTAGACAACGATGTATTTAGGTATATACATAAATACATAGGACATCCAAGACTAAGGTTCATCACACAAATATCTGCCCCCAGCGGGATTCGAACCTGCGACCTCAAGTTTCGCAGTCAGGAGCTCTAACCACTAAAAATGAAAAGCGCATCAAAATCCATTCAGTAGTGTTTGAGCTCATCGTCTTCAAACAGACATACTATTCACGGCGAGACTTTGCTTTATAATAATTAACATGTAATGATCCTTTTCAAGCACAAGGTTCGTTCCACAAAAAAAATCTGAATAGGATATAATTGGGTGTGTGGGTATTACCTATACACCTCTGCCTACCCTTGTGGGAAGGCATGAGGATATATTATTATATTATATTAATTCTAAGGAGAGTTCTTACATGACTTTCAATATGACGACAGATCTTCAAAGTTAAGTAATTAAAATAATTATGAAATTCCATGTTGATTTAACATACTATATTATTGCTCTATGTTTAAGAATTAAACACGATAACTTCATCATCCATTATCTTTAACAGACGGTGTCTACCCGTTGGATGACCATAATGGGAAGGCATAAAGAGTACGCTTGCTATTTATTTACGTAATAAGCCTTTCTTAAATGCAACGCACGAATGGTTAAACTTCAGTTACGTTAGATTCCTATCAAACTTGGAAGTTTAGGCAACATGCTATCGTCAGTGCTAATTCGCCTTTAATGAGATTACTTACAAATTTGGAGGCTTCAACACGTGTGCCCAGTGAGTCACTGGATGGCGATAAGGCTTATGTGTAATCGTGATGTTAGTTACTAAGTCGCTAAGGCTTTAGGTAAAAACGCACGAAAAGCTTGTGAACTTTTTCGCATTTAGTTAGAGTACATATAGACGGGCAGAGACAAAAACCTTTTCTGTTAGCGTTCACGCTATGGGAATGAGAATGCTCTATGAAATCGTGGAACAAAAACTTGGCGAGCGTGTCTATGATATTTGAAAGTGTGATAAAAACTGTCGCAGTAAAGTGGGTCCATGTTGCGCGCTAGACTCGGCGAGCTTGCTCGAATAATTTTGGTTCTTCGGGTATTCAATTTTCCGAGTTGAATGCATATTCAATGGGAATCTTGTATTTTTTCTCTACGTTGATGTAATCAACACGAATGTGCTGATAATTCAGATTCGTTTAAGTGAAAGTTGACAGGAAATATTTTTTGGGTACTAGCAATTCAGGTTTTTTTAGTTATTAGTTTTTAGTTATAAATATTATTAATTATCATTCACATAAAAAAATTAAAGTACTAACGCAATGTTTGATAGTACCAAATGTTCAGCAAACGATTTCAATAAAGCGCCAAATATACAGAAGGAAAGACAATAGACCTTTTTACGGAATAAGGGCGCCATAAAGAGACGGCATTGCGTCAGCCTTCCTATTCCAACGGCCGACGTTACTAACGAATCGTGTAGCTACTTGAACTTGAACTTAAGTTCTTCAGTTAACATGTAGTAAGATCTGAATCGAAAGAAGTACTATCAAAATCGTTGCTGCGATTAGGAGGGACTTACTGTTCCCTCCTGTGTCCTTGTACTTGTACAACACAAAATATAATTTGATATGATTGCACGAACGTCAATTTAAAAGGGCACGCTATGTCAGCTGTCAAAAATACTTCGAGCATTGTATACCAGCATTGAGTAATGTAAAGAACTTCTTAAGGACGTCAATACTGCGATGACTAACTATGGGACGTTAGACGTGATTTGGTGCGATTCATTTCCTGGTACTGTAGAGAGTAGACGAACTAGTGTAGCTGGTTGTACATTGGATGTACCGTTTACCTGATTACTCCCTTATATGACGTAAGTAACCTCTGCCAAGACGCCAATCCAATCTTCTGGCTCAAATTTTGTACGGAGGTGTTTTCAAAAGCGATTTGGTTAATAATTTCTTAAAGGTGATTACGTTTTATATGCCTTTAGGGGTCTCGGAAAGATCTTTGAAGCAAATTCATAAAATCCATGAGCATCATTTTACAGATATATCGTCTGTCTATGTCTTGTCTGTCTGCCAGTCAAGCGGTTAATTCTAGGTAATTATGAAAAAAGGTAAAAATGTCAAGTTCTAAAACAATTCAAATTATAGAACTAGCTAGACTCTAATATAATAGCACAATTATCTATAATTAACCGCTTCACAGACACAACTAACTATATGCCTAGACACAGTGTGTCTAGGCATATAGTTGAGATCAAAGGAGTTTGGGAAAACCATTTGAATAAAATAAGTTACGAGAATTGCCAATGCGTAATCCTATCCCGGAATGTTAGACTATGTTTTTTAAGTATGCATGCATAATTTCTTAATCTCATCCATACCTCTCAACCGAAATTCATTCTACGTCTGTAGTTTCGTTAATTTACAAAGCCTGTGTCATATAATGAAGGCTATTATCAAAATAAAGCATTAAACCAAACTGGGTCGCGGGCGTGGTAACTTGTAGTCTGTGCCCTCAGATAACGCTCTGAAGGAATTTGCTATAAAACGTGTAGTGTCTATAAACAGGTGTCTCCATTTGTAGGTCACATAAATGGGACAATACCCTTACCTGCGGTCGAGTCGGGGCACCTCGTTTTGTATTTTGATTGACGATCTACTATGGGTGTATCGAGCAGGATATGGCTTGACATTTTTATGCGATAAATTTAATATTGCTTTTTCCTTATGAGATTTTTCCTTCGGTTTTTGTGGTTCTCCAAATCCGTTCCAAATTCAAATACCTTGCAAATGTTAAACGGTTGAGGCGTGCATAAGCGAAATGCCCATCACCTATACTGCGAGTAAAGTTCTCGCTTATATTATAAGTAGGTATGTTATGAGCTGGTTCATGTTCAACACAAGAACCTCTTAAAAAATGTTTTTCTTCATATTGGGAACGCATACCCAAACGGACACCCTAAAGGTGTGATAATATCCTTTTTCCCCGAAGATATATTAAGACACCAAGGTGGGCAGCCTATCGCCGTCTATCAGTCATGACTTTACATACGGCTTTGAATTTATTCTAAAAGGTATGCAGGTTTCCTCACAATAGTTTCGCTTACCTATAAGTCTGTGGTGTAACAAAACACAAATTCTTAAAGTCCTTGGAGCCGACTACTAG
>JACCPG010001206.1:0-32296 GCA_016069955.1 Drepana arcuata
CTTTTTGTCATCCTATTTGTTTGTATGTGTGTGTACAATAAAGAATATTATTATTATTATTATTATTTACTTATTTATACTATTTCGTTGTGATTTGAAGAGCCTTGATAAACTTATATACCTCTGGCGGAAAGTGGGTGTGTGGGTATTACCCATACACCTCTGCCTACCCCTTCGGGGACCCTTGTGGGAAGGCGTGAAGGTATTAACTTATTTATACTATTTCGTTGTGTTTTGTTGCAGACCTTATCACACTGCGAGCTGATAACCGACTACGGCATAAAACAGCTATCTATGTCACCTTGCGCCGCGGAGCACTTGACTGTACTAGGTATGTTGGGTAACGTCGGACTCATATCCTTACTGCCTACCCCTCCGGGGACCTTTGTGGGAAGGCGTCAAGATAATAATAATAAAAATGCCTTGGGACAATTCCACACAAATTGACCTAGTCCCAAATTAAGCAAAGCTTGTGTTATGGTAACTAGACAACGATATATTTACTTATATATATAGATATATACATAAATACATAGGACATCCAAGACTAAGGTACGAATACTCGTGTTCATCACACAAATATCTCCCCTCAGCGGGTATCGAACCTGCGACCTCAAGCTTCGCGGCCAGGAGCTCTAACCGCTTGACCAGACTATCTTACTTCTTCCTAATCTTATCTTACTAATATTATAAATGTGACATATATCAACGTAACATGCCTTTCTCCATCTCTTCTCTCCTCTTTCTTTACCCCTTTGGCGTAATCTGTTCGTCTCGCTGCTATCCAGGTCTGGACAACTGTCCCCTGGTGACAGACGGAGCGTTGGAGCACCTGGTGTCCTGTCACAACTTGCAGCTGATCGAGCTGTACGACTGCCAGATGGTTACCAGGAACGCAATCAGGAAACTGAGGGTATGCCATTTGTTCAGCTCAGTCAAGACCATTATGATCCCCAATTAGACGTCTCGTAAACTTATCAGAATCTGGACCTTGGGTGTCGACCATTTATTACGTAGAGGGGGGCCTCACAATCCAAGTGGGGAGAGTGTGTTCTCGGAAAATATCGTAATATATGTATCGCTTTTTTCATCAAGAATCATTGTAAAATTCAGAGAATTCTGGCTTAAGTTTCTCCACTAACATGTGGCTGAAATAAAAATTGTAAGCTACAATTATTAGCTTATTTACATATAAAACATAACATAAAAAGAAAGCAAGATTGACGAAACAGATATACAAAGCAAAAGTGTGTGCAAGAAGAGGCAGAGGAAGGCCACGTTCCAACTACCTGGATCAAATAGATCGGACTCTCAAGGACGGGAACGTTAAGAGTACTCGAAACCGACGAGCATGTATGAAGAGACTGATGAATGTGGACGAAGCGAAAGAGGTATGTAAGTCTAGATAGAACTGGCGCTCTATACTCTCTGCCTACCCCGTTAGGGACTTGGCGTGATGATATGTATGTATGTACAAACATAAAAAATACAGTCAAATTGAGAACCTCCTCCTTTCTTTAAATCGGTTAATAAAATGAGGATGAGGAGAGGATGGAGCGTAGTCTCACGACATCTCACCAAGGGGAGATCCTTTCTCCTCCCCTTTTTTGTTATAAAGTAATATTAATGTAATATTAATTAATGGATATATTAATTACAGAACCACCTCCCAAACATAAAAGTGCACGCGTACTTTGCGCCCGTGACGCCCCCCGCGGCTGGAGGCGCGGCGAGGCCTCGCTACTGCCGCTGCTGCGCGCTGCTGTGAGGGCCTCCAGTCTAGGCCTCCATACTTGGCCCGGTCTTAAGCCTCTCAAGTCTTAGCCCTTTTCATACAGGGCTTAGGTCCTAGGCTCTCAGCTCTGGGCCTCATACATCGGGCAGTCAGCTCGAGAACACCGGTCTTAGGCCCGAGTCTGCCTCCACACATCATGGAGGAAACATCGAACGCTTTTGGTCAACTTCCAACGATAATTTTCGTAAATTAACTGAATATAATATAATCGATTCGATTTCTATTTGAACTAACAGTCTTAAGGACATCTAATAGGCGTTCAAAATCACAGCAAATTCACACATCTTTTATCCAACTTAAGGACACAGGGACGCTTATTGAACGTCACACACTAAATATAAAACTACAGTTACCAAAATTTACAAGAAAAAAAAGGAGAAGAAACGGCGAAATAAACTAACCGGAAAAGGAAAGGAAACAATCTTTCTTTACCTTCTAAAAAAAGGTAAAGAAAGATTGAATTCACATATGAATTATTTGCAAGAAGAGCAATTAATTGTCATACATGGCTACAATTTAAATATTCTGATCTTGTATAAAGCTTTTAGTATTTGTGTACTTTTGTTGACAGCTTTAAACTCTAGAAAATATATTTTCTGAGGTACATTGCTTATTAAAGAACAATGTACCTTGCCCGACAATTGAGTTTCCATTGAATTTATATTAAAATAAATTTTTATGATCTTTCTATAAGGACACGAGCTTACAATGAGAAATTGATTTGACAACTTAATGTACGTATGTCAACTTAGCAAAAGCAATTTGACAACCTAATGTCGGTTTGACGTCTTGTCAAAGCCAATTTGACAACTCTTAATGTGGGTGCGCCTACTCGTGAAAGCCAATTTGACAACTCTTAATGAGGGTTTGACGACTTGTCAAATCCAATTTGACAACTCTTAATGTTGGTGTGTCGACTTGTCAAAGCCATTTTGTTTTGGCCCGGGCCATTGTGCATTACTTTTGTAATATGGATGTTACAATCTTAAAAGTAATTATTTTTTTATATTACTTTTTAATTCAATGGTTACAGCATTTTTTATCCTGGTTCCGTTCAGCTGAACGTGCAGCTAGTGACTTTATCTGACATATGTTTATCTGTGAAAATTTATATATATGTAAGTATGTATGTATGTATATCAGTCGCTATACCCGATACCTGTAGTACAGGCTCAGCCTAGTTTAGGGTCAGCTGGCTTTGTGTGAGATGTCCACCATTTTATTATATATTAAAGTCTTTAGAAGTATGTATATCAGTGGCCGATACCTTTAGTACAAGCTCTTCTAGTTTAAGGTTATTAAACTTTGTTTTTTGTTAATAATTATCAAGTAATATTCAAAAATTATACATTGTATGCCGGCGGGCGTGAACATGAACAAAGGCATTACGTTGGTTTGGACATATAGAAAGGATGAGTGAAGAAAGATTGACGAAACAGATATACAAAGCAAAAGTGTGTGCAAGGAGAGGCAGAGGAAGGCCACGTTCCAACTACCTGGATCAAATCGGGAACGTCAAGAGTATTCGAAACAAGAGCATGTATGAAGAGACTGATGAATGTTGAAGCTAGAGAGAGAGCTGTGTTAGTCTAGAGAGAACTACCGCTCTTCCTATTTACACCCTCTCCGTCCTCTCCGTGAGGGACTCGGCGTGATGCTATTATATAGATAGAAAAAAACCTGTAAAATTTAAGAACTGCTGTTGTTGCCAAGAGTGCAAAATGAAAAATATACAGTTCAAAACGTGTTAGTGTAATTTTAACTCTATGTTATTTACGTATAAGTGTGTTAATTGTATAAGGATTACATTTAATGTAATGTCTAACGTTGGTATATATTATATCGTAACGATAATAATTAATGTACATTGTAACAAAAACTTATTTTATTAATTAAAATAAAAATTGACTTTATTTTTACTTTTTTTTTAATGCCGAGTTCATAAATTTTTCTGAACGTACAGTGATTACTCACACCACGAACTTTGCGGTGATGGAAAATATCGAGAGGAAACCTGCATACGCTTGAGAAGAGATGCAAAGGCATATGTATATTCGTGCTTCAGTAATGGTGATGGACTCGCCATCTGGTCGTTGGCTAAAATATGTCTGGCGGAAAGTGTTGGGTGTGTGGGTACTACCTTTGCACCTCTGCCTACCCCTTCGGGACCCTGGTGGCAACGAGTTGAATGTTTATGTATTTAAACACACCGGATAATTAAAAATGTATTGTATATATATTCCATGTACATATATGTATTTTAATAACAATGTAAATTTAATAAAGTGTTCATGTAGATATATATTGTGGGTACGTAGCCTTAAGTTTATTGTTGATTAATTTTGAGGTTAATAGCGTGATGGATATTTTTTTAAACTGACATATGTCATAATGACAGCTGTCACTGTAGCCTTATTTCCACACTTCATACTGTAATGAAGTACTATGGAGGGAGAGACAAGGAGTGTCATCTCATATAGTAGAAAAGTTGTGTCCAGCTGTAAGGTATAAATAAAAGTTCAAAAACCTTCCAAAATGGCGCTGGTGTACACAAAGAGTATGGTATGAACGGAGCAATTGTAAACGATCTGAAGGACTCGCCCTCTGTCACGTTGGCACCTATATCTAAAATATATCTCTGGCGGAAAGTGGGTGTGTGGTTACTATACACCTCTGCCTGTTAAGCAAAAGCTCACGCTATAATTATAGCTTATAGATATTGATATATTTTCTGTAATATCCTGCGCTGTTCTCTTGTTATTCCCTTTCATATGTAAATAAATAGTATTGTCTTACTTAAAAAGTAGAACATATTCATACCTAATTGATCCTTTCCCTTCAACGAAATAATGTTCAAAATACAATTACATTTAATTAATATATGTATAAGTAGTTTTATAATGTAACTCGTGCACGGTCTTTAAATATAATAATAAAATAAAGTTTTTTGTTTTCTTTTTAATAATCCGGGTTCGAATCCCGCTGAGGGAACATATTCGAGTACCGAGTCGAGTCGAGTCGAGAATCGAGTCTGTACCTTAGTCTTGGATGTCCTATGTATTTATGTATATATCTATCTATATAAGTAAATATATCCTTGTCTAGTTACCATAACACAAGCTTTGCTTAACTTGGGACTAGGTCAATTTGTGTGGAATTGTCCCAGGTATTTATTTAGTTATATCTACTATTTTTTTATATATACATATACATATCATCACGCCGAGTCCCTAACGGGGTAGGCAGAGAGTATAGAGCGCTACGAAGCGAAAGGTATGTAATTCTCAAAGACCTTATAACTAAAACTATAAGGTCTTTGGTAATTCTAGAGAGAACTGGCGCTCTATACTCTCTGCCTACCCCGTTCGGGACTCGGCGTGATGATATGTATGTATTTAGCCGCAGTGCACCGCCATAATATGTTGTTGAGCAACAACTTTTTCCCCCAATCCTGGAAAAGTGCAACGGTTATAGGTATTCCCAAGCCAGGGAAACCCAAGACCGAAGCCTCCAGTTATCGCCCCATCAGTCTCCTTAACGTCCTTGGCAAGATTTACGAGAGACTTATTTACAATAGATTAAAGAGTTTTGCTGACTCTAAGAAAGTCATACCTGACCAACAGTTCGGTTTTCGAACCAAACACTCCTGTGTCCAACAAGTCCACCGTATAGTGGAAGACGTCAGTAGCTGCTTCCAACTCGGTTTTACCACGGGTATGCTCCTCTTCGACGTGGCGAAGGCATTCGACAAGGTCTGGCACAATGGCTTAATATACAAGCTGTACCAGTTGGGCGTGCCGGACCGTCTAGTACGCATAGTACGGGACTTTTTGTCTAACCGCTCTTTCCGCTACAGAGTCGAGGGCACACTCTCTTCCCCCCATCCCATACGAGCAGGAGTCCCGCAAGGCTCTGTGCTCTCGCCACTCCTATTCACGCTTTATACCAGCGACATTCCCCTCCATAGACGAGTTAAAAGCGCTCTATTCGCCGATGATACTGCTATCTATTACAAAGGTAGAACTCCCGAGGGAATTCACGACAATCTCCAATCCGCGGTCACAGCCCTGGGGCGGTGGTTCCGGAAATGGAGAATTGAAGTGAACCCGACCAAAAGCGCAGCCATTCTATTCTGGAAAGGCCTCGAACGCCCACGGGTAGCCCCCATCACCCTCTTCGGCAAACCCATTCCATGGGAAGAAAAAGCCAAATACCTGGGTGTGATCCTCGATCAACGCCTTTCTTTCCGTCACCACGTAAAGGCGGTACGCGCGCGAGCCGCCTTCGCGCTCGGTAGACTTCACAGCATGTTGAATGCGCGAAGTAAACTCTCATTGAAATCCAAGGTGAGGATTTACACGACGTGCATTCGACCAATCATGACATATGCGGGTGTAGTGTTCGCACACACTAGCAAGCCAACACTCAACCCCCTGCAAGTGCTCCAAAGCCGGTTTCTCCGGAGAGCCACAGGTGCCCCGTGGTACATGCGTAATAGTCAACTCCACGTTGACCTCAAAGTCCCAACTATAAAACAGTTTTTGAAAAAACTGTCCAAACGTCATTTCGATTCTGCTGTAAACCACCCCAACCCCCTCGTCGTATCGGCCGCCCGATACACTCCTTCACTTATCTCGAAGATAAGGCGTCCAAAACATGCCGTCATCGAACCGGATGACGACATAACGGTCCTCCAGGACGCCCGACAAAAACATACCAACACTACACAAAACCGACCCCTGTTCCGTCCTCGCCGGCGAGGCCCGACGCGAATAAGCCGTAATGTTCCCCCCCGACCCCCGCCGCAAACGCCGGCCCGCGCCGAGCCAGACGCGCAAATCCCTTCCCCAAATAATATTTAAATAAAATTATCAGTCCAGCTCAGCTCCCTTGCTCGCGATCCAACAACGCCCTAAGCCGAGGTTCGTACCCCACAGGGGGTGCCCTTAGCTGTGTTGCTTAGTACTAAAGTGCCTGGCTGGAGGCCTAGGTCTCGCCATTGACCGGTTAAGTAGCAAAGTTCCCGGAACTCACGCTACGAAAAAAAAAAAAAAAACACTAATACACCACAATGCAATAAATTGATTTGATTTCATTTGAATGAATGTTTAAGTTTCGTTTGAGAAAATAGCGCCTGCAATTTTATAATAGCAATCACGCACATAATTAGATAATTGCCTGTAATTACTCCTGAGAGACAGTTAACGAAATTAGAAAACAGTTTCATATGCTCATAAAATACGCATTACAGTCGTATCCTTATTTTCGTGATTTACGGTTGTTCGACTTTTTACATCTCCGCATAGCGGCAACTCGTAGCCAATCACACAAGTGACTGTGATTCCTGCTCACAAATATTATACTAAATTGGTAGGAAATTAAAAAAAAAGGCAGTAACTAACACACTTACCCTTATGGCCACTTGCCTTAGTGGGTCTTACTTGCAAATGGGGCTATTGGCTGCTTTAATAGTCTTAACCCAAAGCCCACACTGCAAATATTAGTATGATAGGTATTCATATGTGTTTTCGGTGATCTCGAGTCTAATATTTATCTAACAATACTTTTCCATAAGAAAATGCAGAAAAAAAATCATACGGAATATTTATTTTAGAATATTTCCACGTAATTATAATTTAATTTAATTAGGAAACTGTAAAAAAATTTTTTTTTTATAGTAGATATTTTTATTAAGAATGCTGACAACACCACCAGTACCTCCAATGAGCGCGCGGTGGACGGACGATGTTTTCCACATGAAAATGGAATATTGTTCGCTTTTTAACGGAATTGTATTATAAAATACAATAAGTAATATTTTAAAATTATGAATATCGCTTATTTATAACGGTAACTGTGTCAGTGAAACGTTCAGTGCTACTTTTCACTGTTAAAATTATTAATGATGAAAATTGGCCGGTAAGACTATAAAAAATTGTAGTATACATTTTTTATTTTACGTAAATATTACATTCGCTTTTTTAAAACGAGCATTTCGAATTAGTTTTTAAAAGAAAACAGAATTAAAATGTCATAGAGAATGTTTCAAATTTAAATAGCTTGGTAATAGACACAATTACAGCAAAATTACGTTTAATTATAATAAAAACAATAGTTTTAATTTTTCCTTGTGCTGTAAGTAAACAAATTCAGCGGCAGCGGGGCCATACGCGTAAAATCAATAATGTCCGCGCACTACCGCGGTGCGACCGTACCAACCTATGAAATAGTAAATTCCTTGCATTTTGCAAAGCTATCTATGAATATTTCTACGTATAAATCCGATCTACGTATATTTATGAATATTTTACACATATTATGCAACTCTGTTACCGTTGTTTTGTCAATAACAAACGTAAAACAACATAAAAACAAGCATGCGAATTATAATTTGATACAAATCGTTAAAATATTTTTTTTTTCTTACAGTTTCGTAAAGACAATGATTCTATTTTTGAAAGTAATAGAATATAACATAACTATGTCACTGAATTTTGTAGGCAGACAGGCAGTGACAGCATTACGGCTTGCCTATATAATATGTAAATGCTTTACCAAATAGGTTTACCTAACTAGACTTTATGTAACGAGGATGAGATTGAAACATGAAGAAAGGCATGTTACGTTAAATATGTAGAAACCATGAGTGAAGAAAGATTGACGAAACAGATATACAATATAAAAGTGTGTGCAAGAAGAGGCAGAGGAAGACCACGTTCCAACTACCTAGATCAAATCGATGGGACACTCAAGGAAGGGAACGTCAAGAGTACTCGAAACAAGAGCATGAATGTAGAGACTGATGAATGCAAAGCGATTTAGACTATACTTATATACTTACTATAGACTTACAGACTTGTAAGTCTGTAGAGAACTGGGGCTCTATTCTCTCCCTGTCCATAATATTACATGCATATTATCACGATTCCGACATGTTAACTCCTTAGAAGTCAAATGTTTTTTTTACAAGATTAGTTAATAGCTTTCTTCTTAAACTTGACAAGATATTATGTGCGTAGCTCAGGTGCGTAGGTATCAACGGACCGCAGATAAAAGTAAAGTTTATTAATATCGCGTCTATTACAGTCATAAACAATGAATAAAGTGACATTTTAAAACCCACGCCATTCTTCTAATAATATTACGAAAAATTATGAATGTCATTTCCCGCTTTCGTAAAGTGTCAAATCTAAACTGATTTATAAACACCTACTGACTTACGATAGTGATGTGCGAGTTCTATCGATTATCCGTTAATTAAAAAAAAATTATATCTATATTGGATATTTTCTCCACATATAACATTCGGTTTAAATAACAGTTATTTTTATTAGATATTTAATTATTGGATTTTGACCAGGAATAAAGTACAGATATTTCATCAAAAGAATATATTTTGTCGCCATTATTATTCAAAAGTTTGAAAGGGACTTGGGGGACCATACTAAAGGACTTTTAGTACAGTTGAACCCAGCTCCCAAGCTCACGATTCAGCACCTCTTTAAGCTTAGGTCCCAACGCCACAGGGGATGCCTTTATCTGTGCTTACCATTATAAAAGTGCCAGACTTTTTTCGTCTCTCTGTTTAGTCGCAAAAGTTCCGGCATGTAATGATTAATGGGTATTTTAAAAGTGTGTTATAATAATACAACCTAATATATTTAAACCATAAATAGAATTAATATCCCTAAATTGTGTCACGCGGAAGGGTGCCAAGAAAACTGGCGGCATTGCCACGTATGGCAATGCTGATTCGCTGAACGAAATATTCGCCAGCCCTCTGGTCATTTATGTGTGTAATTTTTTTTCTTTTAATGAATAATCTCTTTAGTCATATGCTACGACCGGCCAATTTTGAGTTTTTTGAATTTAAAGTTTGCGTCGATGAGTGTTGAAGCCATGGGAGCCTGTTCCAGCTGAACTAGCCTCGTTATAGACAACAGCACCGTTGGAAAGAGACAAAAAATGCGCTGGATATTCCCTGTACCAGGTAAGTAAGAAATCTAATCAAATCAACTTATTTTTATTTCATCTATGCCTATATAACGTCGAAAAAGGTGCACGGTTCGGGTTGGTCGTTTCCACGGAGAAGAACCAGCAAGAACATCCATGGTTACTTGTTTCAAATCAAATCATTTGATAATATACTTTTTTAAGTTATGAGTCATGGGAAACTAACCACACCACGAGCTTTGCGGCGAAGTAAAGACATTGATTGACCTGCATACATTTGTGAAGACATTCAAATACGTATGTATAGTAGTGCTTGAGAAACTGCGATTGACTCGTAATCGTCACGTTGGCACCTAAATATGTCTATGGCGAAGAGCGGGACTCCTTCGGAGATCCTCGTGAGTGGCGCGAAGATGTTTAATTTCCTTATGTTAGCTCGAAATGGTAATGAATTATGGTAAGAGGCGTTTCGCACGCACTGACCCAAATTCACTTCTCATCAGAAAAATCGAAACACCTTCCAAGTTTATATTTTGTAAGGATTATCAGAAACACGTGTACATTTAGGAAAATATGTCAAATGTCGTTTAATAGTGAATAATATGAGATATTATTTTATATATGTTTACTTGCTAACAGAAATAATCAAAGAGCATTTTTGTACGCATTTTTCATAGCATAAAGGTGAGCAAACATACGCCTTATGGTAACCGGTTAACGTAGCATAACGCTATGGGTAGAGATACTTGAGCGTTGCTCACCATACATGTTAGGTGGAGTTCCTTCGGCCTGTTCTACGAACGGGTTCAGTGGTGAACATAAACCTATTCGAAATTACCCATTTATTTCATTGGTGGATCTAAATTTTGGTGTAAATATAAATATAGATTCACCATTCGTACCTACATAATAGCGTGTGGATTTAATAGATTTCATAGCACGTTGCGGTAAATACCCGCGGAAGATTTTATTGCAGTCGTTAAAAATGGCGATGGTTAGGGCAATATTGCGAAAAAAAGGCTTGTTTCAATTTTTTTACGGCAATAAAATACATACTACACAGCTAAGTAGCTACGTTACAAAATTTCAAGAAATAATTAATTTTAAATAATAGACAAAGTTACGCACAAAAGTTGAATTTAAATAAGTCTAGATCATCATTACAAATTTAAGAGCTGGGCTGTTGTCGGCGTCTCCTATGCATATCCTATGTGTTAACAGTTAATCCAGATAATAATCTATCTCTATGCCAAGATTCATTCAATTTCGTTCTGCCGTTCTGGCGTGATAGAGTATCAAATATCCATACATACTCACTTTCGCTTTTATAATATTAGTAGGATTACTATAATAGGATTACGATATTAGTGAGAAATTAAATCTTAGACCATCAAAAATTTCGTTACTTCGGTATTCAACTGCAGTACATCTTACTAACATTTTAAGGGTGAAAGTTTGGATGTTTGCTGCTCTTTCACGAAAAAACGGCTGAACCGATTTGGCTGAATATTGAAATGGTGATGACTTATACCTAGGGTTAGGACATAGGCTACATTTGAATCCAGAAAATTTCAAAGTTTTTATATTATAAAGTATGTTGCTCTTTGACGGCATAGCGGCTGAACTGATTCTAGCAGGAAAATACATATGCTACATTTTGGAACTCCACGCGGCTGAAGCCGCGGGCATAAGCTAGTAATGTATATATTTATTATGTAAATTGGTCTTGCTCTAGTCTACTGTCTCTTCGTGCCATCGCAGTGACGTAACAACTTGTAGGGCTGCCTGAAATAGAATCTCTCGTCTACGTGATACGAAGTGGGTCTTCACGTGTCTCTATGAAGTAGGTTTTCGAGTGTTCCTACCCTCCCGTGGTTACGCGGAAAGATATTTGTCTTAATCCATTTCATTATCTATCTCTGTGGCAATTTTCATCCAATATCGTCCAGTAGTTCTTGCGTGCAAGAGCAACAAACAAACATCGTATGTAATGTATCGTCATAAACTTTCACATTTATATTACGTATTTGGACAAACCACTTCTCGGTAGATACTGGGATCGGGTTGGTAATGAAACGACAATAAAAAATCCCAAACATGATGAATCTTTACTGCGTGCATAAACCGAGTATATACTTTAATATTCGCGTAGAACGCAGTGGTTTTATAAGTGCCCACCTAGGCCTATCCTTAATCCTTAATAATATTATAAATGTGAATGTAAGTTTGTTTGTTACGCTTTCACGTAAGAACTACTAAACCGATCATCATAAAACTTTGTACACATATTCTTGGAGGTATAAGAAGTAACATAGGATACTTTTTATTGAAAAAAATACAATTTTTACGAAAGATAAAAAGCCGTCCACGCTAACGAAGTCGCGGGCACAGCTAGTATGAAATAAAAATATATAGATTTTGATTTTATGGTTTGTTAAGGTTGATTTTTCTTTAAGTAATTTTGGTGAGAAGAGGCAGTTTCAGCCACCTTAAAACGTGAAGGAAAGCATCGGGAGTAAGCAAACGTTTGAGAAGTAATTCAAAGATTTTGCGCGTGAGATGCGTTGGATGAACAGTGATGGACTCGCCAGCTGTCACTTTGGCACAAAAATATGAAGATAGAACAAAGCCCGTGCAAATCTGAATCGCAACGGTTAATTAAAAGCGCATTATATTTAGCAATTCCAAAAATACGTACGTAATACGGAACGGCGAGTACTGTTTGATGTTAAATGGGTCTGGGAAAACAACTGACTTCTTTGGTGACGTATATACATGCGTTTTATATGGAAACTATCGATATAGCGTTTTATATTGACTATCGATACACTTCAAAGCCATCCTTAATCTTCCCCATAATTACCACGGTTATTTTTAAACTTTTAACTACGCTGTGTATTCAGAAATATGGATGGACGGAATTGCATCAATTTTTTTAAGAATAAAATTCTAGAATAATAAATTATTATAGCCGTGGTGGCGGTGTGGTTCGTGTAATTTCCTGCGACAAAAAGATCGCAAGTTCCAATCCCGACTGTACCAATGAGTTTTCCTGAACTTAAGTACAGTGATTTGTCACACCACGAGCTTTACGGTGAAGGAAAAATCGAGAGGAAACCTGCATACGTCTGAGAAGACATTCAAAGGCGTATGTATAGTCGTGCTTGAGTAACGGAAATGGACTCGCCATCTGTCACGTTGGATCCTAAAATATATCTTTGACGGAAAGTGAATGTGTGGGTACTACCTGTACACCTCTGCCTAACCCTTCGGGAACCCTGTGTACCAAACCCACTTTCGGCTAGATATATATTTTTACTTAACTCAAGCACGACTATACGTACAGAACTCCAATGATGGTTAGCGCTAAACTGCCTACAAAAGTGTTCTTCGGCGACATCAAAGCAAACTTGAGAGATCGGGGCGACTTGTTAACTAGTTGTACCGTCTTCAAATTAGCTAAGAAGTTCACTCGCTGCATATAAGTTTAATAGAGGTATTCTAATATTAAAAAAGATTGACGCTTTCATTTATTTAACCTGTAGTCGCGGTGTCACACGCGTAAAACTTGATTTTATCCTCACGCCTTCCCACAGGGGTCCCCGAAGGAGTAGGCAGAGTTGGTAGCTGGAGATATATTTTTGGTGCTAACGTGACAGATGGCGAGTCCGTCTCCGTTACTCAAGCACGACTTGGTATTTCTTCTCTAGCGTATGCAGGTTTCCTCTCGATGTTTTCCTTCACCGTAAAGCTCGTGGTGTGACTAACCTAACCACCATACTTAAGTTTAGAAAAACCCATTGGTACAGTCGGGATTCGAACCACTCGGCCACCACGGCTCTTTACAATCACTAGTAAGTTTACCATTAACATTATTCGTATACAAAAACGCAGACCTATTTGGCAGATCCAAACTTTCGATAGCGCCACATCACTAGCCGATATGTGCGTGCGTCCCAGTTTTTCGACATTTTTAAAGTCGCCGTATTAATGGCTTCCTAGCGTCACACGTTTAAATAAATATACGAAATAATGTATTGTAGGTAACTGACGCACAGTTCTACGTCGTTTGATTAAAGCTCCGCCTAATGTCGGGAACGTGCGGTAACTCTGCTATTGCAAGCGTCCATAGCTGGGGGTAACCGCTTACCATCTGGCGGACCGCATGCTTGGTCACCTTTGTGGTGTCAAAAAAAACACGTATGGTAGTTACTTAATCACGCTGTTCGTAAAGCTAAACAGAATTGAATAAAAATTGGCACATATATTGATTTTATTACGGCCGTCTGGTCTAGTGGTTAGAGCTCCTAACTGCGGAATTTAAGGTCGCGGGTTCGAATCCGCTGAGGGCAGTTATTTGTGTGATGAACACGAGTATTTGTACCTTAGTCTTGGATGTCCTATGTATTTATGTATATATCTATCTATATAAGTAAATATATCGTTGTCTAGTTACCAAAACACAAGCTTTGCTTAATTTGGGACTATGGCAATTTGTGTGGAATTGTCCAAGAGGTATTTATTATTATTATTATGTATTTATATCCTCACGCCCTCCCACAAGGGTCTTTGAAGGGTAAGGCAGAGATCTATAGTTAGTGCGCACATACCCACTATCCGCAAGAGTAAATTTTAGTTGCCAACGTGACAGATGGCGAGTCCATCGCCGTTACTCAAGCACGACTATACATACGCCTTTGAATTTCTTCTCAGACGTATGCAGGTTTCCTCTCGATGTTTTCCTTCACCGTAAAGCTTGTGGTGTGACTAATCAATGTACTTAAGTTCAGAAAAACTCATTGGTACAGTCGGGATTCGAACTTGCGACCTTTGCGTCGCAGGCAACTGCTCGAACCACTCGGCCACCACGGCGTATTTATTATAATTATGTATTTATATCCTCACGCCCTCCCACAAGGGTCTTTGAAGGGGAAGGCAGAGATCTATAGTAAGTGCGCACACACCCACTTTCCGCAAGAGTAAATTTTAGTTGCCAACGTGACAGATGGCGAGTCCATCGCAGTTACTCAAGCACGACTATACATACGCCTTTGAATGTCTTCTCAGACGTATGCAGGTGTCCTCTCGACTCTCGTGGCATGGCTAATCACTGTATGTGTGTGTGCGTGTGTGCACATATTTTTCTTTTGAAAAAACATACTTGTATTGTCAATATATATTAAAAGTGGGATTGTTTTCTAAACAATCAGCTTTTAGGGCCCATGTAAATAACACGTTTGTTTTTCTAATTCCAGTTCTACTGATGTCCTGGCTCGGCGTAGATCAAGCTAAGGGAAACTCGTGCATTAGGACTGGTAATACTCTATATGTTACGGTGTTATGGCCAGTGTGGCGCGATGTCATGTATGTTACAAAATATATATGTTACATTACGTTAGATGGTGTTGTGTTATGTACGCGCAGCTGCGAATATAATTACCTAAGGACCAAAGACAAAATTTCTCCTGTTACTTCGCGCTATACAAACATTATCTAAGATTTTCAACTAAAAAAACATTTAACCTAATCCACTGCCCGTATTAATAATTTTTTTTAAAAGTTATTTTTGTTTTTCGTTTAAAAAATAATAGCTCAAATTTTGCAAGGAAAATAGGGCTTTGTTCCCTTTCATCCGTTAACAATATTTTTGTCTGTCTTTAAATGGATTACAACCTATACTTTTGTGTATTTATTGCTTCGAACAGAATATAGATAACGCAATCAACAAAGAAATTTGTCATACAAATTGAATATTGGTTACTACAGAAAAAAATCCAGAGAGTATAACCATGCTCTATTAATATTTGATGGTGATAAAAAAATATGTTTTATATTCGCAGCTGGCAATATTTGTATGTTTGTCTGTCCACAGGAATGTGTGTTGAACATTTTCAAGGAATGGATTGCATGATTCTTCGTGAGGACTGTTTAATTGTAACGTCATTGGAATTTTTTTCTTAAGTTATTTTGTCATAACTGACGAAGCATCTTTTAGTTTGTATTAATTTCAAATTTAAGTAATTTATTAATCTATATGTATTAATACTAGTTTTTTTAATTTTATTTATGCATTAATGATAGTGTTGAGTTATGTAATAATTTTGAATTGCGCTTTTTGAAAGTCGAAAAAAAATTTTTTTGCAAAATTTTTTCACGATTTTTTGAAATTTTAGTTTTTATAAAAGTGCTCAAAATTTAATGATTCGTTTCAACTTCGTCAAATATACGCGTACCACATAAATTTCAATTGGCAGACAGATGCGCAGGTAATGGTACTTTTACATATAATTACTTAATAAATTTATCGGATCGTTGTTACAATATAAACAGTCCTTATATAAATATTAGACTGAGAAAGGATCACACAGACTAAAGAACACGAATATTATCAATTCCTGTAAATAGCTGAGCTAACACGCGTATTTAGAGGATGTAATATGTAATAGGGTGTAATATTACGGAAAAAGAAAGAAAGTATAGTTAAGACAATAGAAGAAAAGCATGATTTTGAAAATAGAGATGATTGGACAGTCATTATGAATAAAAAGATTATTTTTCGTTGCATATTTTTATTTTAAACTATAAAATATAAGTGCGTGAGTTGCTAAAGATCTCTGCCTACCCTTCGGGGACTCCTGTCGGAAGGCGTGAAAATATAATTCTGCCTCTAGCGCTGTATCATTGGCGCAAATTAAAATTTGACATTTTGTCCAATCTCAAAAATGCATTTTCGGCTTGTCGGGAACGAACCCCCTATCTACCACCAACGTTCGTCGGATTAACAACCTGCATCCTAACACACAATAGAACCTTATTACCAAAATCACAGTTTTTTCTTGTTCCTCTTAGCTTGAATAGCAGGTAAAGCCACGCTACACATTTAGTGACATTTTATATCAGTAATTCAAAACTTTTTAAAGAGCGCCGTAAAAATGTCATACATTGAGGACAATTGTAGTGCTGCCCTGATACTTATCGATGTTTTTATCGTTTTTTTTTTAATTAAAATATTTAATATTTACGTAAGTTCAGTTATTTACAGGTATTTTTCTTTATTAGTTAACTATTCCTTCTAGATAACTGTGTAGATTTTCTAATTTTTGTTTTTTTTAACTAACTGACGCATGGGTTTTCAGCATTGTGGGCACTAACTCTCTGCCCGTTTGTTCATCCCGAATGCCAGAGTAAGTACCTTTTGATCTTTCCTATCACGAAAAAGCTTACGTACTTTGGCTTGAGTTTCGAAACACAGTGTTTTCGCATCCAGCAGGCGCTTATTTGCGTCAAAACTGCTTTCTTTTGTTTAAATTTTATTTGAATTAAAAAAAACTACGGTTAAGTATATACGAACAAAAATACTAAGGTAAGTTAAGGGTGATAAAGGAAAATGTATAAATATGGTAATAAAACTTGAAACTTAAAAATAAGTTTTGAATTTAGGAGGAAACTAAACTCACCGTCACGTCAAGTCCATATTCAACCCTAATTATTAAATCATAAGGTGGAAAATTTACTGCTGCATCTATTGCACAGCTATATCGTTTTCGTTGGAAATTTAAGCAGTCAGTTTTCTATTGTTTATTATGTTTTTTATCTATAGGATATCTATTTATATATATATAGGAGATCCCATTTGTGAACTCACTCATCACGGAATCTCAGTAACTATAAGGCCGATTAACTTGAAATGCGGTAGGAGTAATCCTTACGCGGTGTAGAGGTCAGCTAAGAACTGATTTTATGAAACACAAGTTTAAAAAAAAAAACACGTTTTTTTTACTATTGCCTACTAGGGGAAGCAATTACTTTTTCACCCGGGCGAAGCTGGGCGGGACAGCTAGTTGTTAATATAACAAGTAACCGGACCCGGCTTCGCACGGATTCAATGTAGATAATAATATAATATGTTAACCATCGCGGACTTTATGTCGATCTTTTTAAGATATAAAATTTCGTAGGACATTAATTTACGACTTTACGGTGAAGGAAAACATCGAGAGGAAACCTGCATACCTCTGAGAAGAAATTCAAAGGCGTATGTATAGTCGTATAAGGGTCTCCGAAGTAGGCAATGGTGTAGTACTACCCACACACCCACTTTCCGCCAGAGGTATATTCGGTGCCAACGTGACAGATGGCGAGTCCATCGCAGTTACTCAAGCACGACTATACATACGCCTTTGAATTGCTTCTCAGACGTATGCAGGTTTCCTCTCGATGTTTTCCTTCACTGTAAAGCTCGTGGTGTGACTAATCACTGTACTTAAGTACAGAAAAACTCATTGGTACAGTCGGGATTCGAACTTGCGACCTTTGAGTCGCAGGCAACTGCTCGAACCACTCGGCCACCACTGAAGAAACCTAAGTGATGTGACTACTTTGATTTTATATATCGATACAAGCTTACATAACAGGCGAGATGATAATATGGCAACCAGCCAGGTGATCTGTGAATGACCTGTCACATTACTTTATAATGATCTCGATTTAGAAACTATTTTAGGAATTTATATGAAAAGACCACGTTCTACTAACTAGATCAAACTGATCGAACACTCGAGGATGGGAACTTCATGAGTACTTGAAACCGACGAGCATGTATGAAGAGACTGATGAATGTGTGTGAATGAAATTTATATGGCAAAGGACGAGCTGACTTCTTTATACCGTAAGCGGAAGCGGTTACTGATGCCTATTTACGCTCACGATACCGAAGTATCACTTGCGCGTTGCCACACGTTCAGAGAGTAATACTGTGTTAGCAGCATGATTGGTTGGCAGTGTTGGCAACACAATATAACATCCCCCTCCCCAAGGAGCTCATCATTGGAAACCTTATTCATCATCATCATCACCGCGTAGGAACACAAAACAAACATTGTATTATTGGCTACCGACTTCTATAAGGTTACAAATTATTACCTATATTTTCACAACTTTACATAATGATTTTGAAGGGCGGCAGATGGCGAGACCATCACTATTGCTCAAATACAGCTCACATCAATCTTTGAATTTCTTTTCCAGCCCAACCAACGCCTATTATTATTATATAGCCTCACGCCTTCCCACAAGGGTCACCGAAGTGGTAGGCAGAGGTGTATAGGCATATACCCACACACCAACTTTCCGAGATATATTTTATGTGCCAATGTGATAGATGGCGAGTCCATCGCCGTTACTCAAGCACGACTATAGATTACGCCTTTGAATTTCTCACGATGCTTACGAATAATGTCCCTTCACTCATCCAACTCATATTTAACTCCAAACTCCATCTCATTTAGGTCAACGTTATAGGAGCGTCTGTTTCGTAATACGGAATGTCGCCAGCCGACTCTCTCCGGCAGTCTCTTGTCTACACTTCGGCGATTCGAATTGGGTTAAACATGGCGTGAGGAACAAAGTGTAGACACGAAACCGGAACTAAACATTAAACTGTTTAATCAATTAGTATTTAATTGACGAAAAGGGATAAGATTATTGTAGACGTATCCGGCAGCTATCTCTGTGCCAAGTTTCATCCAATTTCGTTCAATAGTTTTTCCTTGAAAGAGTTACTAACATACACACAAATTGTCGCATTTATAATACACGTACCTAATATAGATAAACTCCAAGCCGTATTACACAAAATTAGCAACACATTTGTCGATTGTCGGGCAAGGTACCTACGCTTTTTTAATATGCTACCGCAGGAAATACATTAATTAAATTACCTTTCATAGACTTAAAATACACATTAGAACAAAAATTACAACATTAGAAATTTATAAAAGAGCCGTGGTGGCCGAGTGGTTCGAGCAGTTGCCTGCAACGCAAAGGTCGCAAGTTCGAATCCCGACTGTACCAATGAGTTTTTCTGAACTTACGTACAGTGATTAGTCACACCACGAGCTTTACGGTGAAAGAAAACATCGAGAGGAAACCTGCATACGTCTGAGAAGACATTCAAAGGCGTATGTATAGTCGTGCTTGAAAGTGGGTGTGTGGGTATTACCTATACACCTCTGCCTACCACTTCCGGGACTCTTGTGGGAAGGCGTGAGGATATATTATAATATTATATATTATATAATTATAGAATATTTAAATGATAGCCATGCATAGCAATGAATTGCTCCTCTTGCAGATAAGTCATATGTGATTTAATCTTTCTCCACCCCTCCCTAACCACGCAGAGCAGACCTGAAGGAGAGCGAAGTTGTAGTAGGCAGATATTAGCCACAACATTGGTGGGATCTGCATTCGCTTTTGTTCCATAAACTTTAATATTTACGTTACAAGGACTGGTTAAACGGTGTCCTTGCAGTACAGTCGCGTGACTGACGGTTTTAAACTGCTGTTATGTACGTATGTATACCAATGGACAAGTACAAACTGCCTTAAAAAATTTACAGTTGTTCAAATATATGATAAAATTACGTTGAAACTTGAGGGATCTGGCGTTCTTTTCTCTCTGCCTTGTGTAATTTGAAACTTGACAGATTTACAGTGGCGTTGCTAGGTAACCGAAGGCCCTGGGACAAGAAAATTACTAGGGCCCCAACTAAACTATTAAAAATCCTTCACGTGGTAAGCAGAGGGAAAATAGCGTTTATGAATACTGATATTTTAGAGTAATAGAGTTAAAAATAGGTATTCTATACTTGACGTTACGGCGAAGAGACGTTTCTCCAGCATTTGTTAGTGTTTTTTTCAATCATGTTTCTACTATTTTCCTTCAACAAACTTTCACAAGAAAGTGTTGCCAAATAAAAAACAGCTTTTGTTTGTGCATGAATGCATCAGCGCGATAGTGTAGACACTTGTCGAGATTTCCAAAAGCGGTTTTGTCGATAGTTTTTAGTATAGTAATTATTTTATAAGCTTGTCATTTATAATGCTTATCCAAAGTAAGGGAACGTACCCACATTACGTGGCGAGTTTAGGGTATTTAAATTACTACGATTCGAACCACGGGTTTTACGGTGAATTAAAATATCGAGAGGTAACTTGCAACGTTTGAAAAGAAAAAGGCTCGTACTTGAGTAACGGCGATGGACTAGCCATCTGTCACGTTAGGACCTAAAATATATCTCTGGGGGTAAGTGGATGTGTGGGTACTACCTATACACCTCTGCCTACCCCATCAGGGCCCCTTATGCTTAGGTGTGAGGATAGTAATGAAATTGTGACAATTTGACAGCCAAACAGTTTATTTTATTGAAGGGGAGCAGTCTTCCTCTAGTCTAGTCTAGGTGGTCACAGAGGGGGGAACCCAGGAAAATTGGGACACGTAGTTTGGGTACGATCCCTAACTTAGTTGAGAATAGTGTTGCATGCAATTATGTTTTGTAGAAAATTGATGACGCAGTATCATGGTGAGTAAGAATATTAATTATCTTTTCACAAGGAATTAAAAGAAAAAAATTATAAAGGTAACATAGCAATTGTTTAGTGATGACAATCCTAGTAAGTAATAGAGTTAGAGTGATAGGGCATAACGGGTTTCCCGTTCGAATTTGTATCTGCCCGACTGGGGCAGGACCTCCACCTTATAGTAGTCCGTAGACAAATAACACTATTTTTTGTGTTGTGTTCCTACGTGGTGAATAAAGTTTCCAGTAACGAGCTCCTGGGGAGCGGGAGGATATTGTTTTGGCAGTAGAGGGGTTAGTCGCATTACGCTGCTAACACTAAAACTCTCGGAACACAGAGTGGCAACGCGCAAGTGATACTTCGGTATCGTGAGCGTAAAAAGGCTACAGTTACCGCTTCTCATCAGGTGGGCCGTATGCCCTGTTGTATAAAAAATCATCAGCTATCTGCCAGTGAATGGCCCATCTAAATTGGTACAGCCGTTTCAGAGATTAGCCGGAACAAAGACAGACAGACAGAGAAACATTTTAATAAAAAGTTATTTCGGTACCGTACATACATCCATATGCGTTTAGTAAAAAGTGGCTATTTTAATATTACAAACAGACACTCCAATTGTATTTATTAACTTGTAACGTTATTCTCAGCCCGCACGATATACTGCTACGAATGCGACAGTTGGACAGATGCTCGGTGCAAAGACCCCTTTAACTACACAGCGTTGCCCCGAGACCAGCCGCCGCTGCAGACCTGCAACGGATGCTGCGTCAAGATGGTCCGCTACTCTAAGAGCCGTAAGTACAACATTTATTCATTTAACACACACACAGACAAACACAAGTTACTAGAAGGATAAATAACAACAATCAATTAATAACCTATGTGTTGCTTAGCACTAAAGTGCCTGGCTGGAGGTCTAGGTCTCGCCATTGCCCGGTTAAGTAGCAAAAGTTCCCGGAACACACGCTACGAGAGCTTAGCACCTTAGTAGTGTATGGAACCAACTCAGTGTGCGCTGTTAAGCACAGCACTGATTTTCATTTGACCCCCAACATTGCCCAACAGGTCTTACGCGCACAAGGAATACAAAACACAAAAATAAAATAAAAAATGCTTGTGAAAAGGTGTGTCGGTATCATACATACCTACATACACAGGGAAAAACAGGGAAGTATTGTAGCAGAAGAAACACAAACAGGAAGTCACGTATTATGTAGAATCCCTCAAGGTGTAGGCAGAGTATAAAGCGCCAGTTCTCTCTAGACTACGCACCTCTTTCGCATTCATCAGTCTCTTCATACATGCTCGAGATTTTGTTAAAGTTCGAGAGGTTTCGAGTACTCTTGACGTTCCCGTCCTTGAGTGTCTTTTCACTTTCTCCTACTTCCTTGTGCAATCTGTGCGTATATTCATAATGTATTTTCCTCTTCCGCAGCGTACGAGGTCGTCCGCCGCACGTGCACGTCACAGCTGCAGATCAATCTGTTTATGGTAGACCACGTCTGCATGATGGAAAGTACAGGAACTGGGCACATGTGTTTCTGCGAGGAGGATATGTGCAACGCCTCCGCGGCGATGCACGCGAGCCTTGCGTTGCTGCTGGTAGCATGTGCATGTCTCAGGTGAAGGACGCTAGCGCTGCCAGCCTGATGGTTGGATCGGTGTTGACAGTTGAAAAACAAATGACAGCTGAATTAACGTTCCATTTTTAAAAGTGACATACGTGCTCGCCGGTGTTGCAAGCTAGCAAATAGTTGAATAGGTTTCGTTTTCGTTTTGATTAGTTGTAATTTTTAATTGTGCCTTCGGCTGTTGGAAAAGAATGGAGTTTTCTTTTTTCAGCTGTCAACACAACCCGTGTCATAGTGGCGGGATTTAACCTATAGTACGACTGAGTCAGGTTGGCGCTCTAATCCTAGTTCATTGAACCTTTCGTCCATAGTAGCAAACCGTAGACCATAGAGGTTTTTGTGCTTAGATTTCAAGACACAACTAATTATTCATCGAAAGCTTGCGTTTTTGGGCAAACTTTAATACATAAAAAGTTTTGACATTTAAAAAAACTAAAAAAATCTGTTTGAAGATAGAAAAAAATACTTTTTTTGTCGAGCTTACAGCTTGTGTGGAGTGAAAGCTAAGCACACACATATTTAAGGCAATTGTAATTATGTTCAAACATTTTTGCTCTGAACTAAAATAATTTTAAGATACCTATTCATTTTTCATGGACCACTCAGTTAATATGCGAAAAAAAAAACAAAATAAACCAAATACTTCCATAGGCCATGGCAAAGTGAAAAAATAAAAAAATCCATAGTTCTTGTTTTGAATTTGAAGCCAATGAGTTCAAGTTCGAATCTCGACTGTACAATAAGTTTTTCTGAACTTAAGTACAGTGATTAGTCACACCTTTACGGTGAAGGAAAACATTGATAGGAAACCTGCATACGTTTGAGAAGAAACTCAAAGGCGTATGTAGTTGTAGGGTTGAGCATCTATCACTTTGACACCTAAAATATATCTCTGGTGGAAAGTGAGTATGTGATACTACTTACATACCTCTGACTACCCGATTTTTTTCTAAAATCTATACAGCGACACATAACGTATCCATTTTGATACGCAAGTAATAAAGTTAACGAAAAAAACAAAAAAAAACTATTTTTTTTAAAGCACTTAAGTTAAGCAACTCTTCTGATTCTGATATCGCATTAACTATGAAAAAAGCACATCGGCGCATTTAAAAATATACATTTTCAATCATGGCAACTTTGATTTGTCAATCATCGCTCAAACTTCAAAAGAGCCGCTGCCATGGGTAATGATACAAGTAATTTTCGTGTATTTGTAGAGTGGTCTATGAAAAATGCTCTAACAATTAAAATACATTTTCCAAGTAATATAACTAGCATGTAAATAACGCTGAGTCACATAGTGATGCGAATGATTAGATAATAAAACGATAATAGTGGAGGGGAAGGGCTGCCAGCATCTAACATAATATTATAATCTTAATTAATCCATACGAAAAATCTTCAACTTCTACCATACATTCGGATAATGCGGTAAAAATAATTTCAATGTCTGTCTGAACATGTAAAAGATAAAAGACACATTTTATTGCTGGCAACATTTCCTCTCCACTTTTTAAACGACATTCTCTCTGGCTTACGAATCGATTGATCCAAAACACGATCGATGCGTTTTTGCTCATAGATGCACCTAATTATAGGAGTTGGGCACATTTTAGATAATGAAATTAAGGACAAAACTAGTAAGAGCCGCCGTAAACTAGTTTAATCTAGATAGAGACGAGCCTGAAATACGGCTGAAAGATCTAGATGTAATATTAGAGCTTGTTCAACGTTATTTTCGTAACTAGGCAAACGAAATCTTGATAACTTGTCGTAAACAAGAAACCTAAAAACAAATAAAATAATTTCGCAATAATTTGTGATATACAAAGCAGTGACTTTAACAATATTTTTAAGAATCGATAGATTTAAGTTGTTTTTCGTTAATCTATTGTAGTCACATCACTAGTATCGCAAAGATACGTAATGTACTTTTTATTTCTTGAAGAAAGACATTAAGTTCTGAAAAAAGCTCACTATTCATATTTTATTGTAAAAATTATATGGCAATATTTGCGTTAGTTATACGTTTAAGACTAACTGGTGTTGTAAGTTAACAAAAAAATACTATCAAAATGAATAAAATAAAAATGATCCAGAAAGTTACGCTAGCAATTTAAAAACCGAATTGAAAGAAAAATAATAAAAAAAAATATACACATGATAAGAAAACATCGTCCAATTCTTCTATCATAATACTCGAATGGAAATCAGTACATAATGAATCCTTAAAAGTCGGGTATGCTCTGCCATACATGGCAAATATCTGGATAAGACCAGTTTTTCAATCTTTTTCGTCTTCTTAATAGAAAAACGCAGTCAACTATTTAAAAAAAACGTTTCGCGTATACGTATCGCCGTTTGTCATTCTTCAATTCTTAATTCTGAAATCGATTAGATAGCTGTCAGTATGACAGCTCTATTATCCTAAATAGTATATATCTGTAATTACTATCACACAATTATCCTAAACACTCGACATAGGTATACCATAATGACCGTACTATTATCCCTCATAGTCTATACCTGTCAGTATGACCTCACCATTATCCCAAATAGTCAATTTCTGTCAGTATGACCTCACCATTATCCCAAATAGTCAATTTCTGTCAGTATGACCTCACTATTTTCGCAAATAGTCGATATCTGTCATTATGGCCGTACTTAACCCGCTAATGACCGCTCTATTATCTCGAATAGTCGACCCCTGCCTGTCCCAAATAGTTTTTCGCGTATTTTGGGGCATTATCAAGTTTTATTAATAACAGCCGTAAGACGTGCATATTGCAAGTATTATTCAACATTGCGAAAGTGACAGATACATATATGTCATATACATCTGTCACTGAAGCATTCGTGAATTATTCTTGCAATATCGCGCCTTTGTTACCCCTGTTGGTTTTTAATGCTGTTTTGAAGCTTAACTTTACGGGTTTTACCATGTCAGAGTTAAATTGCTTAAAGTAAGAAGTATACCTAAATATATAATTCTTAGATTAAAAATGCGAGATCGTGTTTGAATAAATGTAGAATAAAAATATTAAAAAAAATTTTAACACCAATTTATATTTATAAATATTGCTAAGTTTTAAGAATTAATTCGTTTAAGTAGGCTTCTTTTAAAACAAGAAAAAAAACTTTAGTAAATAATAATATAATAATAATTATTATCATCGTTGTACCTGAAAAAAGCCTGGGAGAATTTTCAGTTAAAATATTATACACAAAACACCGCGATATAATTGTATGTAGCTTAATGGATCTGTATGGAAAGTAAGGTTTTGTCCATTATAACACGTGAAGCATTAGCGAACGCGTATTATATATTTAATATAATATACATACATGCATATTTTATACGTTGAATAAAGATTTTATAGATTAAAATTAACTAAAAATAATAAATAAAAATAAAATTGCAATATTATGGTATGAGTTAAAAACACTACAACTACTCTCTTCTCTCTTTCTTCAGAAAAAAATATTTTTTTTATCTGCTTCTATATATGAGAACTTTTTTTTGGCAAAAAATATCGTCCTTAAACATAAACGCTTTGATTAAAAATATCTTACACACTGTTGTGAAGATATCATCCATTCATTATGAGTGCTTTCTCCTCCCCCCTCCCCTTCGTGACGTTTTCGCCTGTATCCCCCTACCCGATAAGCAAGATAAACGTCTTGGCGTTTAACAATAGCTTTCATCTTATCAGTAAATAATATAGGATATTATTTATTAAAGTTAACAGTAAACACAACATTTAATTATTTTCTATACTTTAGTTAATATATTTAATTTAGCTAATAATAATTAATCACACCACGAGCTTAACGGTGAAGGAAAACATTGCGAGCAAAACCTGCTAATTTTTAAGAAAAAAACATTATGTATAGTCGTGTCTGTGAAACGGCGACGGAATCTCCATCTGTCACGTCACCATCTAAATATATCTCCGGCGAAAATTATTCTCCTTTTTCGTGCTCACGTTATTAATTAGGTAAAAATAACTTATTTCAAAGTACCTACGATTATACATAAATAACTAATTTCGTGCTATGGCTATATGCTAGTATAAAAGTTTTAAGAATAGTATAATATAAAATATTTATTAATAAATAAAAATACAATTAATCTTCCTCAAATTGTTATTAATTATCTAGTGTCTCTCTAACTCACAACGATGAAGTGTTTGGGTTCAAAAATATTGTATGAATATATAAATATCGGCCATTAAAAATCTTCACAATATTTTGAATACATATCAAGTTTGTTGGAACTATAATAGGCTAATATAATTATAATTTTATTCCATAAGTCTGTCTATCTGTCTTATAATTAACTGATAATAGTTTGAAGATAACACCAAGCGCATCACAAAATCATCGCATGTGTTCAAATATTGTATTTTGACTGGGATACGCTATACGTGAGTTCATTACAAACAACATCAAATATAATTTATAGAGGCTGTATGTAATGATTTCAATTATTAGGCGTCGTCCATTAACCACGTGATGCTCGAAGAAAGGGGGGGGGGTTCGGAAATTAACTAGTTGCCCATCACAAGTTGGCGGGGGATTTAATATCGCGTGTTTTTATTTTGGGATTATTTTACAACGGGACGGGATGAGATTTCGTATGTCATAATTTTTTTTATTGTGGTGTTCAGTGTTAGCACCCTACCAGGAGTCGATGAGATTTTGAAATGTGAAATCATGGAATCTCACTATCTCATGTATATTTTTTTTGGTTGGGGGCTTAGTCTCAACATCTAACTCCATTGCCATTCACAAGGGTTTAAAATTCGCTTGATTATTATCACGTGGGTAATGGACCACTCCTTATAATAGCATGAGACACTTCACCAAAAGGCTTGACACTGCCGAGGCACTGTCACGGAATGCGCGTAAAAACATAAAAAAAAAAACTAATTTTATTTAATCAACCGAGCACGTGTTATTGCCATCATTATTCAAGAGTGCGAAAGAGACAAATGTATTCCTACTCTTGTATAAGGAAGGCTTTAGCTCAAGGTAACCTCAGATGGCTGTTGTTTCCAAACTATTCATAAAATGCATCCTTTTTATTTGGTAAATGAAGTTTAAGATATTTTTTTTTTTTGTAAAAAAAGTTTTTAGTGCGCTAATGCATTTCGCTGTTCTCAAAAAGACTATTTTATGACGGCTAGATGGCGCTGTAAGCGAGGAAAGTTTGACAAGCAACAGTTTTCTTATAGTCAGTAAATAATATACATATTTACAAATTAATTTTCTTAATAAAACGCTGTTGTAACTTAACTTTAAAAAATCTTTAAAATCGCTTTAATTTTAAATAATTAATAATAAGAATGCAATGTAGTGTTGGTCCTCTAGATATGACATCACCACACGATAGCTTACCAGGTCTGCAGACCGCATGTTAACTAACTCAAGATAATGAGGACAAAACGATAGATATTCATATAAATTACTATCTAATTTTCACCAGAGCTATGAGCCTGAAAGTGTTTTTATCCTTTCTTTTCACGAGGTGTAACACCCTATTGTTGTCGCATATATTTAGGTGTCGACATGACATATGACTAGATTAAACCATACCCCTCGATTAGTTTTATGTCAAAACAAGTAGTAAAGAGTAATTTATAAAAGTCAAGAGAACTCGAAACTGATCACGTATGAAGAGACAGAAGAATGTTATGAAGAGTGGATGGTAAGAATGGATGAAGAGTGTTAGTCTGGAGAAGGCTAGCGCTCTGTTCTCTGCAGGACTCCTTCTGTAGCCTATTGATATATATGTATTTCTGTCCCACTTCTGGGCAAAGGCCTCCCTCCTGTCCTTCCACTCCCCGTTCGAGCGCTACCTCCAATTGCTCAAGTTCATGTCCTGTTCGTCTCGCCATCTTCTTGGCCTTCCACGTCTGCGACACGTTCTGTCGGGTCCATTTTGTCGTTTGCTTGGCCCATATTTCGGCTGACATCCCAATTAATACGAAAATTTGTGAGGATATTTATCACACCATAACTGCTGAACGGAATTGGATGTAATTTGCCACAGAGATAGACTGTTAGCTGGATTTTCATTAACGCTTTCTAACAGTTCAAAGGACGCATGAATATCTATCATTTGGTCCAATGCACTTTACTAATAGCTAGAAGCTACCAAGGCTCCGACCTATACTTACCGTGAAAGTAGCGATGAAATTATTGAAATAATTAACTGTCAACGATTTAAGTAGGAAATAATTACTTAAAATTTACACGTAAAAAGGGGTTTCAAGTCAATAAAGCAAAATTTAATTTTTGAATTTATGAAATACAATTTTCACGTCTGGCAAGTGATGTTACCATAGTTACAATGGAATAGTTCTACTATTAATTATTTAATATTTTTTAGTTTATTTTATAATAAACAAAGTGTGGAAGACCACTATCGTTAAATAAAATAATTTTGATATTGAATTCTTCTTGCACTCTAACAATGTATTATATGGGGTCGAGATTAATATTAATATTTATTATATTTTTTTTGTAATAAGGAAATTAAAACTAGTCTGAAGTTTCCTTTACGGGTCTAGAATCACGACAGATATTTTTTCACGTATTTCATCGCTTCTTTCTGGTATAAGGGTATATGGAAACATAATGTGGTCAGTCTGTAATGTTTTCACATGACATTCGGTGGTTTCTACCAAATAATTCTGTTTAATATTCATGGATAGTGTATGGCAGCACTATGAAGATGCTTCGAACCAACTATTATCAAACGTTACGTTTGCAACCTGTGTTGTCATACCTAGATTTATAAAACGATATAAACAGGCGATCATACGCCTTAGTAACCGCTTGCGATACAGCGCTCCAAGCGAACGGAGAAGGAATTAATTCTCCCGTCCGTTTTGACAGCGTTAACTCGTCAGCGACGCGGTAACTCTTAATAACCGTCTTGCCGGCATATAACTGCCACGACAGTTCCCTCTTTGAAGTTACATGCCGATAATAAAATACTATGCTAAATACCCTACAATATGTAAATTATAAAATATTTAAATGTGATGCAATTTACAAATGGTCTGTCGTTCTGATTGTCAGACTAGATCTTCTATCTCTGTCGCCTAGAGCAGCGGCTCTCAACCGTATCGCATCCCTTTACTATCGCAAACCCCTGTGAAGTGTTGCAAAATTTAAAAACAACATTATATGGGGGAATTGCATCTCAGTATAACATGTAACTTTGAATATTTCATTGCGTCGTTGAGTGAAAAAGTTTGGGAGCAGCTGATCTAGTTCGGGAGACGTGGTCTTGCAGACAGCCCACCAAATATTGTGAAGGTTGGACGCGGGAAGCCGACAATAATTGAATTGAATATTCCTTGGCTTCTAACCTATTCTATTAATTTGTCGATAAAGTGCCATAATTATAGTAATATTGTTATAAACATTGCTTTTTATTTCACCCATTACTGTGATATCCCACCAATACACCCAAGACACCCAAACACAGCAATACGTTCTTCTGCGATTATCAGACATTTTGATGATGATATTGATGAATAAATCATTTAGCGGTGCCGAAAAGCCGTGACGCGCGCGCGAACCTTGTGCAGTGTTAGCCCCGACTGGCGCACTGAGAAACGGGTCGAGATTTTGTTAGAGTGTGCGTGCGTCGACACATAGATACAATAGCGCACACATACAAGCCGCGCGCGGTGCGTTTGTATGAAGATAACCTACTTCCTCTCTTTATACTATGTAATTATGAAGAGACCACGTTCCAACTACCTAGATCAAATAGATCGGGAGTCTCAAGGACGGGAACGTTAAGAGTACTCGAAACCGACGAGCATGTATGAAGAGACTGGTGAATGTGGACGAAGCGAAAGAGGTATGAAGTCTAGAGAGAACTGGCGCTCTACTCCCTCTGCCCACCCCGCGAGGGACGGCGTGGTGGTGTATACGTATGTATTTCTCACGTGTATATACAATACACCTACTTTCCGTCAGAGAGAGATATATATATATATATATAAAATATAAATAATAAAAAGATATTTATAGATATATATAAATAAAATATAATATATAAATATTGGGATATATATATATATATATATATATATATATATATATATATATATATATCTATAAATATCTTTTTATTATTTATATTTTATATATGATATATATATCAATATGGAATCAATAGTGGGATTAACAAAGGCAAGGAATATTTACATTCACAAGGTATTCTGGCCTTAAAAAAACTACAAATATGTATGTAAAAATTATATATACATTATATATTCCTTAATAAATAAATAAATAAAATAAAAATAAATCTTTATTGAATTAATTACAAGATAATAATATTACATGGTTTGGGATCAATATTAATAAGGATAATAAATATATATAAATAAATAAAATTGGAGTGTCTAATTGTTATATTAAAATAACCGCTTTTTACTAAATGCATATGGATGTATACACGGTACATATACCAAAATAACTTTTTTGTCTGTCCGTCTGTTTGTTCCGGCTAATCTCCAAAATGGCTGGACCGATTTTAAAAAGGAGTAACGTAGGCTACTTTTATTTTAGAAACTAAACAATATTTTTTCTTAATTCCACGCTTGCGTAGTCGCGGGCACAGCCAGTCTTTATATATATTTCTTCTGTACGTGTGTGTCACCGAACTCCTCAACGGCTGGACCGATTTTAATGACATTTTATGTGTCTTCAGGTGGATTCAAGAATGGTTTGGATTCACAATTGGACCCGATAGGTGGCGCCACCATCGTATTTCTTCACCCGAGCGAAGCTGGGCGGGACATAGATACTTATATATTTAAAAATTCGAACCAGCCTGTTTGAGTTTCTCTTGTAAAGTTCCTGCAACAAGAAAAATATGACTTATTATGACTTAAAATATGACTTATTATGCAATCGATGAATCTGTAACAAACAAAGCATAATATAAAACAATAAAACGAAACTATACTTATACCATATACTTTTAAGAGTGTGTATGACTCAAAACTGTGTAGGACTCAAAACTGTGTATGACTCAAAACTGTGTAGGACTCAAAACTGTGTATGACTCAAAACTGTGTATGACTCAAAACTGTGTATGCCTCAAAACTGTGTATGACTCAAAACTGTGTATGACTCAAAACTGTGTAGGACTCAAAACTGTGTATGACTCAAAACTGTGTGACTCCAAACTGTGTCATGACTCAAAACTTTGTGTATGACTCAAGCTGTGTGGGACTCAAAACTGGGTATGACTCAAAACTGTGTATGACTCAAAACTGTGTAGGACTCAAAACTGTGTATGACTCAAAACTGTGTATGACTCAAAACTGTGTATGACTCAAAACTGTGTAGGACTCAAAACTGTGTATGACTCAAAACTGTGTATGACTCAAAACTGTGGATGACTCAAAACTGTGTATGACTCAAAACTGTGTATGACTCAAAACTGTGGATGACTCAAAACTGTGGATGACTCAAAACTGTGGATGACTCAAAACTGTGTATGACTCAAAACTGTGTA
>JACCPG010001208.1:0-43545 GCA_016069955.1 Drepana arcuata
GAACCGGACATATGGTGAGTGGCCTCGGTAACTTTTGTTATATTTATCTTGTTTTACGTTTTTTGAATGACCTATTATAAGGCCTGCGATATCCCTTACTAATATTATAAAGAGGAAAGATTTGTATGTATGTTTGTATTGAATAGGCTCCGAAACTACTGGTCCGATTTGATAAATTCTTTCACCATTGGAAAGCTACATTCACCCTGAGTGACATAGGCTATAAGTATTTTCTTTTAGCCGGGACGGACCGCTAGTACTGTTATGCTTGAGTACTAATGCTGTAACATAATGTAAGAATATTGTATGTAATAAATATCAAATGATTGATTTTGCCACAATGTTATTGAACAACTTTGTCGGCGCTGTTAATATGTACTACCATACCAAATTACAGCTCTGTAGGACCAAGCATCTCTGAGCTAACACGCGGACGGACGGACAGACAGACAGACATGGCGTAACTATAAGTTAATCGTAGTTGACAACGGAAGCTTAAAAATATTATATTCGAAATTGATTCTCGCGTTTCAATATGCTGTAACGATAAATTTACGAATTTCCATTTTAGATGCCATCGCGATAGATGGCGTGTCCGTCGTCGTTACGCAAACACGACTATATATACGACTTAGAATTTCTTCTCTTACTAAACTAAATTATCTCTATTGGCAGGAATGAGACGAACTCCTGTATCCTGCCTCTCTTCCCTGACAACGGGCAGTACATGGTATACAAGGGAGAACGTCGCTCGGAATATTCCAAATTCTATTCTAATGTAACGCTTAGAATTATATGCATCAGAGAACCCGACCGCTTAAGCAGACGAGTCCATTGCTCTGATGGGAAATGGTCGGAACCTTTGCCCCCGTGTAAAGGTAAGTATGGCTTCTTTTAAGGGTCGATAGCAACTACACATAGCCAACAAGAAGAATTGTTGCGGAAGCCCACAACAATTCTTCTCCCTTTATCTAGAACTCTTCTACATGCCAAAGCATATCAAATGTATTACAAACTACCCAAAGAGGTCAACATTAGAAAGATTACATATTTTAGTTGCCAACGTGACAGACGGCGAGTCCATCGCCGTTACTTAAGCACGACTATACATACGCCTTTGAATTTCTTCTCAAACTTATGCAGGTTTCCTCTCGATATTTTCCTTCGCCTTGAAACTCTTGGTGTATTTAATCACTGTACTTATATGTCAATTTCTTTTCAGGTCCTGCTCTGTTGGGGTAAGTACTCCGTGTTATTATCCAAGCATGATGCTATAGTCAGTGGTGTATTTTAAGATCGAACCCCCTTAGCTTTGCCATGGGTTTCCCTCCCCCATAAATTACTGTAAAAGTCATACTATATTATATATAATCTTTATAGTATATCTTCACGCCTTCCCACAAGGGTCACCGAAGGGGTAGGCAGTGGTTTGTAGGTAGTCCCCACTGTCCACCAGCGATATATCTTAGGTGCTAACGAGACATACGACTTCATCGCAAATCTCGTGGTGTGGTGTGATGTGACTAATTACTGTACTTATGTTCAGAAAAGCTCATTAGTACAGTCGGGATTCCAATTGCAATCTTTTTACCGACGAGTCGATCCATTCAGCTACCACAGCCCATCTAACTCTTTGCACCAGGAACGATACGAAGGTCTGCTTCATACCTCAACAACCCGAAAATGGTTTTATGTTCATATCGGAGACACCGGAATCAACGCCACCGGAGTTCAAACAGAACAGCGCTGTCTATAATATGAGCCTTACTGTAAAGTGCTTCAATGGCTACGCCTTGATTGGTCCGAATCTCGTGCGCTGCACCAACGGAATTTGGTCTGCTTCTCTGCCAGAATGTGTTCGTAAGTACCTGGCACTGAAATTTGGTAACTGTGGTTTTATAATAAGTGTTCCCACCTCTTTCGTTGAATTGAAGAAGCTGGGCTTCACAAAGATAATATTGTTATTTAAGTTCGTAAAATAAATAAGGTTCGATTTTAACTCGAGTATAATTGTCCACAAACACGGACGTGAACGTGTGCGTGTGTGTGAGTCTGTATATATATTATATGTTTAGAAAGCCATCTTGTTACTCTGTTCCAGCGTATTGCAAGAAGTTACAACCCGACGTGGTATTCTGCGAGAAGGCGATGAGATGTGTGATCAATGAGACCCTACAAATAACACAGAAGTCTTTGAATAAGCCGCTGGAACTGTTAGGTGTGTGATCATAAGTAATATTAGAAATGGGGACTCGGTTCGTTTGTCACTCTCCCACGTCTAAATACTGGAATTAGGCAATATTTCAATGAAATTCTTGTTAGAACTCTTTATAATCACGATATATTATTTAACACAACTGGCATTTCACGTTATATTTCAGACAGACAGCGAAATACAGTGCCTCTCGTGGCAGAAGACGTTGCAACAAAACGTTTACAAAGATATCCACTTTATCTTACTTCTTACTATAATAATATATAATATCCTCACGCCTTCCCACAAGGGTCCCCGAAGGGTAGGCAGAGGTGTATAGGTAATACCCACACACCCACTTTCCGCCAGAGGTATATTAGGTGCCAACGTGACAGATGGCGAGTCCATCGCCGTTACTCAAGCACGACTATACATACGCCTTTTTGAATTTCTTCTCAGACGTATGCAGGTTTCCTCTCGATGTTTTCCTTCACCGTAAAGCTCGTGGTGTGACTAATCACCGTACTTAAGTTCAGAAAAACTCATTGGTACAGGCGGGATTCGAACTTGCGACCTTTGCGTCGCAGGCAACTGCTCGAACCACTCGGCCACCACGGCTTTTACATATATAATAATATATAATATAAAATAAATATAAAATAAAAGCGAAAGCTTGGCAAAACGGCTGATCCGATTTAGCCGAAAAGTAAAATGGTGATGGCTTATACCTAGGATTAGGACATAGGCTATCTTACTTACCTATTAATATTATAAAAGCGAAAATTCTTAAGTTTAGATGTTTGGATGTTGGTTGCTCTTTCACGGCTAAACGGCAGAACCGGCTTTGAAACTCGTAAAATCCAAAGTTCTAAGATTATAAAGCCGTCAGGTTGTAACTTTTGACGTTTGTATGTTTGTTTGTTTGAACGGATCTCTTTCGCTTTATCTACATTCATCGGTATCTTCATTCATGCTCGCCGGTTTCGAGTGTCCATGACGTTCCGATCCTTAATTGTATTCTATTTGATCTATGATAGTTGGAACGTGGTCTTCGTCTGCCTCTTCTTACGCAATTTTTTTGCAGTTTCACCTTTCTCCATTGATTCTTTCTATATGTCCAAACCAACGTGGTATGCCATGATTTATCTTTACATCACACCCTCGTTCACGTCAGCTCTTTACTTACAGACCCATTTTGCGGCAAAGTGTACGTGGCGAGACCAGTCGCCTTTGGAGGCAGGGTCGTGGAGCGAACAGAGAAACCGTGGCACACCGGCATTTACCTGAAGACTGTCACGCCATACATGCAGATTTGCGGGGGGTCTATTGTGCAGAAGGACGTCGTTGTGTCAGGTAACTTGTTGGATCCCACACAAGCGGCGAGCAAGCATACGGCTTGATGGTACTCCTGTAAGGTGGTGGTAAGTGCGTCCTCGTGTCTGTCCCCAGCCGCGCACTGCTTCTGGGGAGAAGGCCAGCTCCTGCCAGTGAGCGACTACGCCGTGGCCGCCGGCAAGATATACCGTCCGTGGAATAACCCGCGGGATGAGAAGCCGCAGAAATCTGATGTACGTACCATTCGCCATTGTAGGCCCCTTCTGCCCACCCCTACGTGGACCCTTGTGGGACGCCGTGAATATATATCTACACCAATATTGACGAGAGGCAACTATTGCATGTTCGAACGCACTCACCTCAGGACATATATAAGCCAGGGCATAGCTTGTTAGTATATATTGTTCATGTATAATTTGTATTGTAACTACATACTTATCTCTGTAAACTAGGTGCAACGTATTGAGGTGCCCCCGCGCTTCCAGGGCAGCTCGACGAACTTCCAGGACGACCTGGCGCTGGTGTTCCTCTCCTCGCCTTTTAAATACGACGACTTCGTGTTCCCCATCTGCTTGAACTTCGATTATGACATAGACAGGGAACACCTCGCCGAGGGCAGAGTGGCGGAGGTGAGGCACAAAACAAAACTACTCTTAATCCACCTAAAGCGGTCACAAAACAACCAAATCGATCACCAGGTAGAAGGGACGACTATTGAACGACTATTCATACGCGTTTGAATTTCTTTCCAAACGTATGCAGGTTTCCTCTCGATGTTTCCTTTAACCGTAAAGTTCGTAGTGTCTTAATTTCAGAAAAACTCATGAGTACAGCCGGGATTCGAACTTGCGATCTTTCTGTCGCAGGCCTCACTCGAATTCAAACCTCTCGGCCATCACGGCTTCTATCTCATTGTAACATCAATATAACAGGCCTCTTAATGCATATGAAAGTCTATGGCAAGTACGTGGCCCTGATACAATCACAATTGATTACAGCCTTGTCAATCACTGTGTGCCTGTTTGCTCTGATAAGTCTCCAAAACGACTAAACTGATTTTGAGTGGACTTTCCCTGGCAAATAGTTGTCCAAAGATATGCTAAACATAATTGGCTTTTTTCTTGTAAAGAAAGAAATATAATTATGAATGTAATGAAACACATATGAAAGCATACGATATCCAAATGAATAATAAAATCGTCCCAAATTAAGCGAATCTTGTGCTATGGTAACTAGGAACTGTATATTTACTTATTTAGATAGGTACTCGTTTTCGTCACGCAAATATCTGCCCTAGGCGGGGAATCAAACCCGCGACCTCAAGTTTTACAGTCAGGAGCTATGTAGACTACACCAGCCGGCCGACTGCTCCTCATCCATCCACTCATACAACCAATCACATTCCCAAGGTGAGCGGCTGGGGTCTGACGTCAGCTAACGGCGTGCCCTCTCAGACTCTCCAGAACGTGGAAATGCCCAGCGTTACCATAGAACGGTGCATCAAGGAAATCCAGCCGGGGTTCAAGTCATTCGTTACCAGCGACAAGGTCTGCGCAGGATCAGCTAATGGTGACCAATATTATCAATATATATGCATCATCTTCTACCACCGCACCTCTCGCCATCGACGGGGAATTCAACCACATACCTTGGACCAAACAGGTCTTGACTAAGCCGTTTCAAAGGAGTTCCCTTCCGCGAACGCTCAGGCTGTGGAATATGGACGCTTGCAACACTAAAGTTATCTCTCACTCACGTGATGCCAAGACTAATCTTTTCACACCCTTTTTGAAGTACTCCATGCTATAATCTCCAGGGAAAACCTCAACGGGGAGTTCATTCCACAGTCGGAATGCTCGGGGAAAGGAACGAATTGAGAGCATAAAATTATTTTGCTAGCTCCAATCTCAGTAACTGCCTAACCGATTTTAAGGATTATTTCTGAATTAGATAGCTCCTTAATTGAGGAAGGGATTGTATTAAAATCACCATGATACCACCCAAGGGAGCGGAGGAGTCATCATATTTATTTAACGTGGGTGAATGGCTAGTCCATCATACACTCCGCTCCATATGATATCTGCACGCCCACTGGTTGGGAAGAACTGGTCCTAAATATTCCCTGACTTTCAGTGACAGCAGTTTGCAAGGGCGACAGTGGCGGCGGGCTGACCGTCCTCTCGGAAGACGCTGTTCCCTTCCGCTACCACCTGCGGGGAGTGGTGTCCACGGCCCCCAACGATGGCAACCTGTGCAATGCCCACAGCTGGGCAACGTTCACACACCTCCTGAAGCACGAACATTTCATCAGAGAACATTTGCAGTTCTACAAAACAACATGATACTTACTGTTTTGGCGCTGTTACCATGCCCGCGGGTACAGGCTTAGTTTGGAACTAAGGGAATTTTATGTAGTAATTATTCTAATCTAATATTATATTGTGATTGTTAATTTAATTAACATATTAAGTCAAATGTAATTTAAGAAGTCAATAAATGATTTATTTGGATAACAAAACAAGTTTTATCGTGTCGATTCAATAAAAAAATGGATCCAACTTTTAGATTGTGTGTTAGGCGCAAAATGTATTGTCCCTCATCGGCGTCACTGATAATACGGGGTTAATGTCAATGACTTTGAACACGACGGTCTGTCAGGCATCAGCAGTGCCGGCCGAACGTCACGTCATTCCTCCATAAAATATTGGGCGTGCCTGCTGTGCTGGAACCAGTCGGTCTCGCTCGCTGCGATGGCCGGAGGCCGGACGGTAGGTCTGATGCCGTAGTGGATTTGTGTGGCAAAGCTCAGTAGGACGTACAAGCAATAAATCGAAGCATTAAGAAATGCAAGCATTAAAAATATATTTTCTTGTGTTCGATAATAATCATATTTTATTTCAGATATCAAGATCCATATTTTGTTAGTTAAAACAGACATACAAAATAATAATAAACATTTAAACATCCTCTTCACAACGCAACTCCATAACAGGGAAGAATCTGTCTCATCTGCCACCGTTTTTAAGGCTAAATATGTAGCCATTCCTTCATTAAGATTTATGGTTATAAGGGAATTGGACATACAAACATTATGATTATGTTCTAGACTAGAGTACAAATACTGTTGTCCATCATACAAACCACACGCGGGAATCGAATCTCGCGACGAAGCGACATCAGAGCTGACCGTCAGTATCACGTTGTTTTGTAGAACTGCAAATGTTCTCTGATGAAATGTTCGTGCTTCAGGAGGTGGGTGAACGTTGCCCAGCTGTGGGCATTGCACAGGTTGCCATCGTTGGGGGCCGTGGACACCACTCCCCGCAGGTGGTAGCGGAAGGGAACAGCGTCTTCCGAGAGGACGGTCAGCCCGCCGCCACTGTCGCCCTTGCAAACTGCTGTCACTGAAAGTCAGGGAATATTTAGGACCAGTTCTTCCCAACCAGGGGGCGTGCAGAGATCATATGGAGCGGAGTGTATGATGGACTAGCCGTTCACCCACGTTAAATAAATATGATTACTCCTCCGCTCCCTTGTGTAGTATCATGGTGATTTTAATACAATCCCTTCCTCAATTAAGGAGCTATCTAATTCAGAAATAATACTTAAAATCGGTTCAGCAGTTACTGAGATTGGAGCTAGCAAAATAATTTTATGCTCTCAATTCGTTTCCTTCCGCGAGCGTTCCGACTGTGGAATGAACTCGCATGGAGTACTTCAAAAAGGGTGTGAAAAGATTAGTGTTGGCATCACGTGAGAGATAACTTTAGTGTTGCAAGCGTCCATATTCCACAGCCTGAGCGTTTGCGGAAGGGAACTCCTTTGAAACGGCGCTGTCAAGACCTGTTTGGTCCAAGGTATGTGGTTGAATTCCCCGTCGATGGCGAGAGGTGCGGTGGTAGAAGATGATGCATATATATTGATAATATTGGTCACCATTAGCTGATCCTGCGCAGACCTTGTCGCTGGTAACGAATGACCTGAACCCCGGCTGGATTTCCTTGATGCACCGTTCTATGGTAACGCTGGGCATTTCCACGTTCTGGAGGGTCTGAGAGGGCACGCCGTTGGCTGACGTCAGACCCCAGCCGCTCACCTTGGGAATGTGATTGGTTGTATGAGTGGATGGATGAGGAGCAGTCGGCCGGCTGGTGTAGTCTACAGAGCTCCTGACTGTGAAACTTGAGGTCGCGGGTTTGATTCCCCGATTTGAGGGCAGATATTTGCGTATATATAATTCTAGAGCAAGTGAATGAATTTGTATATCTTGGAAGCATGTTCACACGAGATGGAAAGTATGAAAAAGATATTGAAAGAAGGATAACTGCCGGAAATAAGGTGAATGGGGCCATGTCGGCGTTGATGGGCAGTAAAAGTCTGAGCAAGAATGCTCGAGTTGCTGTCCACAACGCGATATTGGTACCTACCTTATTGTATGGCAGTGAATCCTGGGTATGTCAGAGGAAGTATGAAAATAGTATTGAATGCAGTCGAGATGCGATCTCTTCGAAAAATGTGCGGCGTCACGATATTAGATCGAATCCGCAATGAAGAGATTCGCAAATCAACTGGCGTGAATGAGGGCGTGATTGTAAAGATGAAGAAAGGCATGTTACGTTGGTTTGGACATAGAAAGGATGAGTGAAGAAAGATTGACGAAACAGATATACAAAGCAAAAGTGTGTGCAAGAAGAGGCAGAGGAAGGCCACGTTCCAACTACATGGATCAAATAGATCGGACTCTGAAGGACGGGAACGTTAAGAGTACTCGAAAACGACGAGCATGTATGAAGAGACTGATGAATGTGGACGAAGCGAAAGAGGTATGTAAGTCTAGAGAGAACTGGCGCTCTATACTCTCTGCCTACCCCGTTAGGGACTCGGCGTGATGATATGTATGTATGTATGTATATTTGCGTGACGAAAACGAGTATTTATACCTTTGTCTTGGATGTTATATGTATTTCTATATTTATTTATCTAAATAAGAAAATATACAGTTGTCTAGTTACCATAACACAAGATTCGCTTAATTTGGGACGATGTAAATTTGTATGGAATTTTCTAAAGGTAGTTATTTTATTATTCATTTGGATATCGTATGCTTTCATATGTATTTCATTGCATTCATAATTAGATTTCTTGAGCCGTGGTGGCCGAGTGGTTCGAGCAGTTGCCTGCGACGCAAAGGTCGCAAGTTCGAATCCCGACTGTACCAATTAGTTTTTCTGAACTTAAGTACAGTGATTAGTCACACCACGAGCTTTACGGCGAAGGAAAACATCGAGAGGAAACCTGCATACGTCTGAGAAGAAATTCAAAAAAGGCGTATGTATAGTCGTGCTTGAGTAACGGCGATGGACTCGCCATCTGTCACGTTGGCACCCAATATACCTCTGGCGGAAAGTGGGTGTGTGGGTATTACCTATACACCTCTGCCTACCCCTTCGGGGACCCTTGTGGGAAGGCGTGAGGATATATTATATTATTATTATATTAGATTTCTTTCTTTACAAGAAAAAAGCCAATTATGTTTAGCATATCTTAGGACATTAACTATTTGCCAGGGAAAGTCCACTCAAAATCAGTTTAGTCGTTTTGGAGACTTATCAGAGCAAACAGGCAGACAGTGATTGACAAGGCTGTAATCAATTGTGATTGTATCAGGGCCACGTACTTGCCATAGACTTTCATATGCATTAAGAGGCCTGTTATATTGATGTTACAATGAGATAGAAGCCGCGATGGCCGAGAGGTTCGAATTCGAGTGAGGCCTGCGACAGAAAGATCGCGAGTTTTTCTGAAATTAAGACACTACGAACTTTACGGTTAAAGGAAACATCGAGAGAAAACTTGCATACGTTTGGAAAGAAATTCAAAGGCGTATGAATAGTCGTTCAATAGTCGTCCCTTCTACCTGGTGATCGGTTTGGTTGTTTTGTGACCGCTTTAGGTGGATTAAGAGTAGTTCTGTTTTGTGCCTCACCTCCGCCACTCTGCCCTCGGCGAGGTGTTCCCTGTCTATGTCATAATCGAAGTTCAAACAGATGGGGAACACGAAGCCGTTGTATTCAAAAGGCGAGGAGAGGAACACCAGCGCCAGGTCGTCCTGGAAGTTCGTCGAGCTGCCCTGGAAGCGCGGGGGCACCTCAATACGTTGCACCTAGTTTACAGAGATAAGTATGTAGGTACAATACAAATTATACAAGAACAATATATACTAACAAGCTATGCCCTGGCTTATATATGTCCTGAGGTGAGTGCGTTCGAACATGCAATAGTTGCCTCTCGTCAATATTGGTGTAGATATATATTCACGGCGTCCCACAAGGGTCCACGTAGGGGTGGGCAGAGAGGGCCTACAATGGCGAACGGTACGTACATCAGATTTCTGCGGCTCCTCATCCCGCGGGTTATTCCACGGACGGTATATCTTGCCGGCGGCCACGGCGTAGTCGCTCACTGGCAGGAGCTGGCCTTCTCCCCAGAAGCAGTGCGCGGCTGGGGACAGACACGAGGACGCACTTACCACCACCTTACAGGAGTACCATCAAGCCGTATGCTTGCTCGCCGCCCGTGTAGGATCCAACAAAAGTTACCTGACACAACGACGTCATTCCGCACAATAGACCCCCCGCAAATCTGCATGTATGGCGTGACAGTCTTCAGGTAAATGCCGGTGTGCCACGGTTTCTCTGTTCGCTCCACGACCCTGCCTCCAAAGGCGACTGGTCTCGCCACGTACACTTTGCCGCAAAATGGGTCTGTAAGTAAAGAGCTGGCGTGAACGAGGGTGTGATGTAAAGATAAATCATGGCATACCACGTTGGTTTGGACATATAGAAAGGATCAATGGAGAAAGGTGAAACTGCAAAAAAATTGCGTAAGAAGAGGCAGAGGAAGACCACGTTACAACTATCATAGATCAAATAGAATACAATTAAGGAGCGGAACGTCATGAACACTCCAAACCGGCGAGCATGAATGAAGATACCGATGAATGTAGATAAAGCGAAAGAGATCCGTTCAAACAAACAAACATACAAACGTCAAAAGTTACAAACTGACGGCTTTATAATCTTAGAACTTTGGATTTTTCGAGATTCAAAGCCGGTTCTGCCGTTTAGCCGTGAAAAAGCAACTAACATCCAAACACCCAAACTTAAGAATTTTCGCTTTTATAATATTAATAAGTAAGTAAGGTAGCCTATGTCCTAATCCTAGGTATAAGCCATCACTATTTAAATTTTCGGCTAAATCGGATCAGCCGTTTTGCCAAGCTTTCGCCTTTAGAATATTACTAGCTGTCCCGCCCAGCTTCGCCCGGGTGAAAAAGTAAAATTTCCTGAAACACGATTGCAGCGCCACCTATCGGGTCTAATTATGTTGTAAGCTATCCTATCTTTTAAGTTGGATCAAACTGCACACGGTGTGCAAATTCGATTGAAATCGGTTAAGTTGTTCAGGAGCCCATCGTGGACTTGATTGCCATAAAAAAGGTTATAGTGAGTCAATCTTAAAAGATAGACATATGCTGTCGCGGACTTTTTTTAGAACTTTTAAAGAGGAACAATTCCCTCATACATGATATTTTCGTAACTTAAACCGTTAACGCAGCGTACGCAACGGAAGCTCTCAGGCTCGAAGGAATATTTTTTCCCGTTCTGGCAACATTATTCATTTATGCTTCGCTCCTTTTGGTCGTAGCGTGATGTTATATAGCCTAAAGCTTTCCTAGAGAAATGGACTATCCAACACAAAAATATTTTTTTAATTCAAACCAGTAGTTCCTGAGATTAGCGCGTTCAAACAAACAAACAAACTCTTCAGCTGTATAATATTAAGTATAGATTATAGTTAGAAGTAAGATAAAGTGGATGTCTTTGTAAACGTTTTGTTGCAACGTCTTCTGCCACGAGAGGCACTGTATTTCGCTGTCTGTCTGAAATATAACGTGAAATGCCAGTTGTGTTAAATAATATATCGTGATTATAAAGAGTTCTAACAAGAATTACATTGAAATATTGCCTAATTCCAGTATTTAGACGTGGGAGAGTGACAAACGAACCGAGTCCCCATTTCTAATATTACTTATGATCTACATACATACCTAACAGTTCCAGCGGCTTATTCAAAGACTTCTGTGTTATTTGTAGGGTGTCATTGATCACACATCTCATCGCCTTCTCGCAGAATACCACGTCGGGTTGTAACTTCTTGCAATACGCTGGAACAGAGTAACAAGATGGCTTTCTAAGCATATAATATAAACACACTCTTACACACACACACACACACGCACACGTTCACGTCCGTGTTTATGGGCAATTATACTCGAGTTAAAATCGCACCTTATTTATTTTACGAACTAAATTAAAACTAAAATGTCAATATTCTATTTGTACCGCCCAGCTTCGCCCAGGTAAGAATTAAAATTTCCTGTAACATGATCGCAGCGCCACCTATCAGGTCCAATTGTGAATCTTAGCCATTCTCGATTCCACCTGAAGACACACAGAAAATTTCATTAAAATCGGTCCGTTTAGGAGTAGTTCAGTGACATACACACGCCATTTAATTTGTAACTTAAAAATCTTCAATTCAACTAAAGAGGTGGGAACACTTATTATAAAACCACAGTTACCAAATTTCAGTGCCAGGTACTTACGAACACATTCTGGCAGAGGAGCAGACCAAATTCCGTAGGTGCAGTGCACGAGATTCGGACCAATCAAGGCGTAGCCATTGAAGCATTTTACAGTAAGGCTCATATTATATTCAGCTCTGTTCAGTCTGACCTCTGGTGGCGTTGATGCCGGTGTCTCCGATACGAACAGTATACTATTTTCAGGTTGTTGAGGTATGAAGCAGACCTTCGTATCGTTCCTGGTGCAAAGAGTTAGATTGAGCTGTGGTAGCTGAACGGATCGACTCGTCGGTAAAAAGTTGCAATTGGTATCCCGACTGTACTAATGAGCTTTTCTGAACATAAGTACAGTGATTAGTCACATCACACCACACCACGAGATTTGCGATGAAGTCGTATGTCTCGTTAGCACCTAAGATATATCGCTGGTGGACAGTGGGGACTTCCTACACACCACTGCCTACCCCTTCGGTGACCCTTGTGGGAAGGCGTGAAGATATACTATAAAGATTATATATATTATAGTATGACATTTCCAGTAATTTATGGGGGGGGGAAACCCATGGCAAAGCAAAGGGGGTTCGATCTTTAAATACACCACTGACTATAGCATCACGCTTAGATAATAACACGGAGTACTTACCCCAACAGAACAGGACCTGAAAATAAATTGACATATAAGTACAGTGATTAAATACACCAAGAGTTTCAAGGCGAAGGAAAATATCGAGAGGAAACCTGCATAAGTTTGAGAAGAAATTCAAAGGCGTATTGTATAGTCGTGCTTAAGTAACGGCGATGGACTCGCCGTCTGCCACGTTGGCAACTAAAATATGTAATCTTTCTAATGTTGACCTCTTTGGGTAGTTTGTAATACATTTGTTAAGCTTTAGCATATAGAAGAGTTCTAGATAAAGGGAGAAGAATTGTTGTGGGATTCCGCAATGTATACTGGCTATGCAGCCCCGGACCTAAGGGGGGCAAGCCCTTGCCCCGGCGGCAGTTTCATGGGGGCGCCACCATCAAGGTCTTTCCCCAGTTCGAAAAATCGTAGGTCTGGGGCTGTGGCTATGTGTAGTTGCTTTGGACCCTTGAGGGAAGACTTACGTATACACTGGGGCAAAGGCTCCGACCATTTCCCTTCGGAGCAAACGACGAAATCGGGACCTAAGCGGCTGTGTTCCCTGACGCAATGAACATGAATCGTGAAATTGAAATAGAATTTGGAATATTCCGAGCGACGTTCTTCCTTGTATACTAAGTACCGCCCGTTGTCAGGGAAGAGAGGCAGGATACAGGAGTTCGACTCGTTCCTGCCAATAGAGATAATTTAGTTTAGTAAGAGAAGAAATTCAAAGGCGTATGTATAGCCGTGCTTGAGTAACGGCGATGGACTCGCCATCTGTCACGTTGGCACCTAATATGCCTCTGGCGGAAAGTGGGTGTATGGGTATCACCTATACACGTCTGCCTACCCTTTCGGGGACCCTTGTGGGAAGGCGTGAGGATAAATAATAACCAAGGGCACTCACCATATGTCCGGCTCCGCCACGAACTCCTGGTCAGCTGAAAATTAATGTAGTACTTTTACTTATTACTGTGTCAGCGGCGGTCTGGTCTAGTGGTTAGAGGTCCTTACTACGGAACTTGAGGTCGCTACTCGCTAGTTTGATTCCCGCTGAGGGCTGATATTTGTCTGATAAACACGTGTATTTGTACCTTAGTCTTGGTATTATACATATCATCACGCCAAGTCCCTAGCGGCGTAGGCAGAGAGTATAGAGCGCCAGTTCTCTCTAGACTTACATACCTCTTTCGCTTCGTCCACATTCATCAGTCTCTTCATACATGTTCGTCGGTTTCGAGTACTCTTAACGTTCCCGTCCTTGAGCGTCCGATCGATTTGATCCAGGTAGTTGGAACGTAGCCTTCCTCTGCCTCTTCTTGCACACACTTTCGCTTTGTATATCTGTTTCGCCAATCTTTCTTTCTATTATAATAATAATAATATATCCTCACGCCTACCCACATGGGTCCCCGAAGGGGTAGGCAGAGGTGTATAGATAATACCCACACACCCACTTTCCGCCAGAGGTATATTAGGTGCCAACGTGACAGATGGCGAGTCCATCGCCGTTATTCAAGCACGACTATACATACGCCTTTGAATTTCTTCTCAGACGTATGCAGGTTTCCTCATGATGTTTTCCTTCACCGTAAAGCTCGTGGTGTGACTAATCACTGTACTTAAGTTCAGAAAAACTCATTGGTACAGTCGGGATTCGAACTTGGGACCTTTGCGTCGCAGACAACTGCTCGAACCACTCGGCCACCACGGCTTTCTATTATAATAAATATAATAAATTATTTAATTGCGGGGCAATTATATAATGCGTGTGTTGGTTAAACATTGTAATTAATTAATTGTTGGTATTATTTTTAATGTAAGATGTGACCTATAATAAGATGATGTGTGTGTGTGTGTGCGTGCGTGTGTGTGTGTGTGTGTGTCTTCTTTAACGGCGCTTGGCACTTCTTTAGATGGGTAAAAGATTAAACTCGCGTCAGATCCTAACCTACCCTGATCGAAAAAGCGTAAGATTTTTGGTGAAATTATGCTCTATCCATTGCAAAATATTCAAAAATTCACAACGTTGATGTTTAAGTTTTCACTTCTGCCGGCCCTCCCGGAGTACAACCCATAAATTTTTTTTAATTAATTTGTGCCTCATCACATTTTACGGCAATTGTGTAATTTCATAAAGCAGCCTGTAATAAACATCCGTTAACGTCCACGTTTTTTGAAGTCGGTTAAAAAGCTTACTCACGGACACACTCCGGCTGAGGCTTGGACCACGTGCCCTCGGAGCATTGAAGAACATCAGGCCTCCTCAAGGTGTATCCAGGATCGCAGGTCACGTGGAGAACGAGCTTACGATAGATCTCCGAATTGTTGTGACGTACCCCGACGAAGGTGTAGTTTCCATGCTCCGGGGCGGTAGGCAGCAAGCAGTTGTAGGTCCTAATCCTACGGGTATATAACATAACGGATACATTCTACGTCTCGCTATCGACGGGGAAACCTGCAAACGTCTGAGAAGAAATTCAAAGACGTATGTATAGTCGTGCTTGAGTAACGGCGATGGACTCGCCATCTGTCTCGTTGGCACTTATAATATATCTCTGGTGGACAGTGCGTGTGTGGGTACTACCTAAACACCTCTATGTACCCCTTCGGAGTCCCTAAGAAAGTGTATCCTCACGCCTTCTCACAAGGGCCCCGAAGGGCTACCCCTAGCCGTAGGGGTGTATAGGGATTCGAACTTGCATTCTTTGTATTGCAGTCAATTACTGGAACCACTCGGCCACCACAGTAAAACCTACTGAAACACGCCAGTAGCGCCTAACTGGCTCGGCTGGCCAATTGTATTTTCATACAATCCAGGGACTTACTTGAATATATCCACACAATTCATCCAATTCAGTCCAACAATTTAGGAGGAGTTAGGTGACAGACACAAGTGAAGTCTTGAGAGAGGCAGGGCATAGCGGGCTTCCCGTCCGAATTCGGAGCTGCCCGACTGGGGCAGGACCTCCACCTTATAGAAGTCTATAGCCAAATAATACAATTTCGGGCTGCCCGACTGGGGCAGGACCTCCACCTTATAGAAGTCTATAGCCAAATAACACAATTTGGAGCTGCCCGACTGGGGCAGGACCTCCACCTTATAGAAGTCTATAGCCAAATAACACAATTTGGAGCTGCCCGACTGGGGCAGGACCTCCACCTTATAGAAGTCTATAGCCAAATAACACAATTTGGGGCTGCCCGACTGGGGCAGGACCTCCACCTTATAGAAGTCTATAGCCAAATAACACAATTTGGGGCTGCCCGACTGGGGCAGGACCTCCACCTTATAGAAGTCCGTAGCCAAATAACACAATTTTTTCTTGTGTTCCTGCGCGAAGAATAAGGTTTCCAGTAATGAGCTCCTTGGGCAGGGGAGGATTGTTTATTTGTGTTAGCAGCAGAGGGATTAGTCCCATTATGCTGCCAAATAAGTATAACTCTCCGAACACGAAGTGGCAACGCGCAAGTGATACTTAAGAATCGTAAGGGTAAAAGCTAAAGTTCTTCCCATCAAGTAGGCCATATGCTGGTTTGCCTCTTGTTTTATAAAAAAACGTATAGAAAAATATATGTATATATAAATATATTAATTAAGATAAATAGTAGATACTTACGCAACGTAATTCTCAACTGAAAATTAAAATTATCCGTTAGTTCAAAGGTAAACTAATGAAAAGACGGCCTGGTCTGGTCTAGAGGTTAGAGCTCCTGACTGCGCAACTTGCGGTCGCGGGTTCGATTCCCGCTGAGGGCAGATATTTGTGTTATGAAATGAACATGAACACAATTATTTCTTCCTTTGTCTTGGATGTCCTATGTATTTATGTATATATCTATTTATATAAGTAATTATATCGATGTCCAGTTCCCACAGTACAAGCTTTGCTTAGTTTGGGACTAGGTCAATTTGTGTGTAATTGCCTATCTATATAAGTATGTATATCGTTGTCCAGTTCCCACAGTACAAGCTTAGCTTAGTTTGGGACTAGGTCAATTTGTGTGTAATTGCCTATCTATATAAGTATGTATATCGTTGTCCAGTTCCCACAGTACAAGCTTTGCTTAGTTTGGGACTAGGTCAATTTGTGTGTAATTGCCTATCTATATAAGTATGTATAACTTTGCCCAGTTCCTACAATACTCGTGTATGTATGCTTACGTTTACAGAGAGGCGCACGCGCAGACCATATCCCCTCCGAGCATCTGATGATTACATCCCCGACCAGTTCCCAGCCAGGGGCGCACGAGTATCCGAGAGCAAGAGTACGGTAGAGTTCGGAGTGAGGGAAATGCTCTCCATCCAACGCATACCATCCGTTCTTCGGAAAGGGTGGTAAATAGCAGGGGTGCGTCTTGTTGCTGAATAATCGTCAAAAAATTTACATACATGTAGTAGCTGACGATCTTCACGACTTACCACAAGGGCCCCGAAGGAGTAGGCAGAAGTGTGCGAAGTATCCACGCACCCACTTCCACCAGAGGTATATTTTTGGTGCCAATGTGACAGATGGCGCGTCCATCGCCGTTACTCAAGCCAGTCTTTGAATTTCTTCTCAAACGTATGTAGGTTTCCGACGACGTAGACGTATTAATAGTTTTGCTTGACAAACGGCAATTAACTCGACGTCTGACACGTTAGCAACAAAAAAAATTCTTCGGGGAAAGTGGGTGTGTGCGTACTACCTCTGCTTACCCCATTGGAAGGCGTGAAGAAGATATATTTTCAAGGTTTCCTACAACAAACAATACACTTACATACAAAATAAACCAAAAAAAAAATATATTCTTCTTCTTCTAGGCGTAGGCACTATAAGCCAGCACTATTGCCAGGAGCAACCCTTCCGGTCGGAAGAGGCTTCAGTGACCTTGGGGACGAAATATCTCCTAAAAAATCTGGTGCAGAAGGCAACGGGAAACCACTGCACTAACAATCCCTAGTCGTCAGCGACACATAAAAATATATTAACTAAGCGAAAATGTTTGTCTTTAAATAAACTACTGAGCCTGATGGTAAACGGTCACCATCGCCTATGAACGCCTGCAACACCAGGGGTAATGCCCGCGATTTGCCCACCCTGCAGGAATCTTTTCACACATTTCTTGAAGAACATAAGCGGGAAGAAATAAAGACGTTACTTACGAACTTTGTGCGTTGGTACGCAAATCATGCTGAGCTGTAAAAAAAAGACGTACACATCTTTTACATAGGTATTATTTATTATCTACATTACACCCGAGCGAAGCCGGGGCGGGTCGCTACTATATAATAAGTTAAACAACGGTAAATGGGCAAATTCAAGAGCAAGTGAGTGAATTTGTATATCTAGGAAGCATGTTCACACGAGATGAAAGAGACATTAAAAGAAGGCGCTGATGGGCAGCAAAAGTCTCAACAAGAATGCTCGAGTAGCTGTCCACAATGCGATATTGGTGCCTGCTTTATTGTACGGCAGCGAACCCTGGGTATGTCAGAGGAAGCGTGAAAATAGCATAAATGCAGTTGAGCTGCGTGCCATTCTAAAAATGTGCGGCGTAACGATTTCAGATAGATTTTGTAATGTAGAGATTCGCAAAGCTAAAAACGTGAACGAGAGTGTGATTGTGAAGATGAAGAAGGGCATGTTACGTTGGTTTGGACATTTAGAGAGGATGAGTGATAAAATATTGACGAAACAGATATACAACGCGAAAGTGTGTGGAAAGAGAGCCAGAGGAAGACCACGTTGCAACGGAAGATCAAATCAACCTGACGGGGATGAGAACGACAAGAGTACTCTAAGACGGCGAGCATGTATCTTCATACATGCTCGGATCTGACTGATCAAGGTGGACCAAGCGAAAGATGTAATGTAAGTCTATAGAGATCTGGCACTCTACTCTCTCTGGCTACCCAGTACAGGAGCAGTGACATTGGGCTGCGATCTTCTGTAAGCTACATGTACTGCCCATAGCGGGGATAGTTGGTAACTGGGCTCAAGCGGGACCTCAGATACATCGTTTAATTGAAAAGCTTTCCTCGCGATTACTTCAGTTCAGGACAAAACTCATTGTTAACTGACTACCGGAGGCTGAACGTACAATCTCGTCCTTTGAGATGAATCTGAAATCCACGGCTTAATTAAGCTGGTGATATGAATGTAAAAGCTTACCTACAACCACGTATATATGTATAAATATCCACACTAATATTGTAGCAGCACTCATTGTTTCCTTATACGATAAACAGACGGCTACTTGGCCATGGAGGTTGTCACACACTGTGCCTTTTATACGCAGCTAAAGGATTACTGTCTGTGACTCAGAAATGTATTTCTCGCTACCTACACCTACCACTAGAGGTAATGTGCTAGCATGACAAACATCCTCAGGAAATTTCGCATTTATAATATAGATCTCACAACGTTTAGTAGAGGACTGCGTTCACGACTTGGCATTCATCATATTTAATGTTTTTGCGTATATGTCTCTTTTTCACTCTTTACTACTGATGATATCGCTCGCCACAATGCGAAACCTGTTTAGAACAGAACAGCAGTGAGCTGAGTGAACATCGTTTCACTCACAATGCCATGACTATTAGTATTACTTTCTGTCCACAGTGAGAGCTAATATTTTAGTGGATTATTTTCATATCTACACGCCTTATCCCTTAATAAAAAGGCTTGACAGATGGCGAGTCCATCGCCGTTACTCAAGCATGACTATACTTACGTCTTTAAATTGTTTCTCAGACGTATGCAGGTTTCCTCTCAATGTTTTCCTTCACCGTTAAATCTCGTGGTGTGACTAGCCTCTGTATTTTATTAATATTAATCTCATTTGTATATTCGACATGCGAACTTGCAACATTTGTGTTGCAAGCGACCACGCAACCCACTCGGCCACCATGTGACGTTTTGTATGCATGAATAAAAACAAAATAAAATTGGTCGCTTTGTGCTACCTGTCCACCTTGGAGACTCGCATTGAGGATAACTCTAGCAGGTAAATACATTTCTCATGAGAACTGGTAGAACCTGCTCGCGGTGCGATCATTGGCACTTTGATTTTCCAAATAAAACACTCGTTGCATCACGCAGTCACTCACGGGGTAGGCAGGGAGCATAGAGCGCCAGTTCTCTCTAGAGTTACATACCTCTTTCGCTTTGAATCGGCGTGATGATATGTATGTATGTAATACTAGTCTAGAGATGCCTTTCATTGTCATGCTTGGTATCGTTCATAATTAGTTCTCCATTTCGTGCAGTTAGCTATATACTATATATCTTATACTATACATATAGCTTATACTATATATCTATACTGATACTAATAATATTATAAACCTGAAGAGTTTGTTTGTTTGTTTGAACGCGCTAATCTCAGGAACTACTGGTTGGAATTGAATTTGTGTTGGATAGTAAATTTCTCTAGGAAGGCTTTACATCACGCTACAGCCAATAGGAGCGAAGCATAGTTGAAAAATGTGGCAAGAACGGGAAAAAATATTCCTTTTTGAGAGCTTCCGTTGCGTGCGCTGCGTAAACGGTTTAAGTTACGAAAATATCATGTATGAGGGAATTGTTCCTCTTTAAAGGTTCTAAAAAAAACTTTTTATGGCAATTAAATTTGTTCGAAATTAATGCATTATTTGCGAGGATGTTTTATCAAAATTCCCATCAACATCTTAGGAGATAGATATAATAATGTTATTATAACTCCACAACTCAGATGCGTGGTCGGCTCGCTACGGAACGGTTGAACTCAGCGAACTGATTTTTTTATTATTTTGCGATATATCATCGTAAGCATCATACAACAAGAGTGGCAAACAAGCATACAGCCCACCTAATGGGAAACGGTTACCGCAGCCTATTTACGCTCACGATACTGAAGTATCACTTGCGCGTTGCCACTCTGTGTTCGGAGAGTTATAGTGTGTTGGCAGCATAATGGGTTTAATCCCACTGCTTCCAAAACAATGTAACAATCCTCGCCCCTCCCCAAGGAGCTCATTACTGGAAACCTTATTCACCGCGTAGGAACACAACACAATAAATTGTGTTATTTGTCTACGGACTTCTATAAGGTGGAGGTCCTGCCCCAGTCGGGCAGATACAAATTCGAACGGGAAACCCGTTATGCCCTACCTCTCTTAGTTATGCCCTACCTCTCTTATTATGCCCTACCTCTCTTAAAGTCACTCCTTACATCAGCTATCTGCCAGGGAAAGCCCCGTTAAAATCGGTCCAGCCGTTTCAGAGATTAACCAGAACAAACAGACAGACAGAACAACAGACAAAATTTTTTAAAATTTATATTCTGCTATATGTACAGTGTATACATCCATGAGCATTTAGTAAAAAGCGGTTATTTTAATATTACAAACAGACAGTCTAATTTTATTTATTTGTATATATTACGCGTCACGTTGATTTTCCGCGACGGACTCCCTAAACTACTTAACCGATTTTAATTAAATTTATACACCGTGTGTAGTTTGGATATAACTTGAAAGATAATAATAGCAAGTCTAGTGAGAACTGGCGCTCTATACTCTCTGCATACCCCGTTAGGGACTTGGCGCTGTGATCGGGTAATTTAACTTTTTCACCCAAGCGAAGCTGGGCGAGACAGCTAGTTAATTAAATAATACGGGGCTATAATATTCAGTACCAAATATTACAATGTACACGGTAATTCAGTACCTAGTTCGGCGCCGAGAGAAGCGCACGTCACGTTCGGTCGAAGAACTGCGTTCGCGGGAAATTATATTCGTGAGTTTTTATTTATATTTTGATACTCGAGACCCGCCCGGGTTTGTACAGGTAGGTACCTATGTTCATACGTTATTTAATTATATCTCCAAGACATAAGGCAGAGTTTTCAATGAAAGCTCCCAGGTTGCTGGACTTTTTGCAACATTTTCAACAATTATCGTCATGTTTGAATTACCTGGATCACCATCTGTCACGTTACCACCAAAATTTAGCTATCTCCGGCTGGTTCTATAAGAAAGAGGGTCACATCTGCGTACCTCGGGAATCGGGAAGCTAACAAAATGCATCTAAAGAGTTGTATCAAATTAAAACACATAGAATATTCATGACTAAGGCCATTTCTCACTCTCGACGCTGCAAGCTTCCACAGGCATTAAAAGAGGTAGGTTATAGCGGGACTCGCCATCTGTCACGTTGGCACCTGAAATAAATTTCTAGCGGAAAGTGGGTGTGTGGGTATTACCTATACACCTCTGCCTTCCCCTTCGGGACCCTTGTGGGAAAGCGTGAGGATATATTATTTTTATTTTATAGCGGGTTTCCCGTCCTAATTTGGAGCTGCCCGCCTAGGGCAGGACCTCCACCTTGTTGTGTTCCTACGCAGTTAATAAGGTTTCCAATAATGAACTCCGGAGGGGGGTTTGTTATATTCTGTTGGCAGCACAGGGATTAGTCCCATTAAGCTGCGAACTCAGTACCTATAAATTTCCTAACACTGGCAACTCGCAAGTGATACTTCGGTATCTTGACCGTAAATAGGCTACGGTAGCCGCTTACCATCAGGTGGGCCGTATGCTTGTTTGCCACTCTTGTTGTATAAAAAAGGGTGATCGCTTTCCATCAGGCAGTCCTGCTTGTTTACTCTAGTAGTATAAAATATAGTATTAAACCAAAAAAGTACTAGGCTCGCAGAAAGTCAAAGAGAGTGAATGACCTAATGAATGAATATTTTATTCGCAACGCGCGCCGTCCCGTGGGACCTCCGTTATCAAAGGAAAATACTTACTTATACACAGTCGTATACTAAAAACTATTACATCTAAATATTTATATAGTGCTACAACTATGAAGAGAGTGCAAGAAATGGCAAAAATGCCTATGATATGATACGAAGCCATATAATAAATATAAATAAATAATAAAATAAATACCTAGGACAATTCCACACAAATTGACCTAGTCCCAAAGTAAGCAAAGCTTGTGTTATGGTAACTAGACAACGATATACTTTCTTATATAGATAGATACATACTTAAATACATAGGACATCCAAGACTAAGGTACAAATACTCGTGTTCATCACACAAATATCTACCCTCAGCGGGATTCGAACCCGCGACCTCAAGTTTCGCAGTCAGGAGCTCTAACCACTAGACCAGACGGTCGTCAAACAAACATACTAGATGCGCCCCGCGGCTTTACTCGTGTTAAATGCTCGCAGAAAGTCAAAGAGAGTGAATGACCTATGAATGAATGAGTGAATGAATATTTTATTAGCAACGCGCGCCGTCCCGCGTGATTAAGGAAACGTGGTCATACGTTTACCTTTTATGGGTTAACTAAAGAATCACTGGATTTCCATGCAGTTTTTACCAATGTGTAGTGACACATGAGGATAATTCTATATAACAATAATTAATATATCCTCACGCCTTCCCACAAGGGTCCCCGAAGGGGTATGCAGAGGTGTATGGGTAATACGCACACACCCACTTTCCGCCAGAGGTATATTAGGTGCCAACGTGACAGATGGCGAGTCCATCGCCGTTACTCAAGCACGACTATACATACGCCTTTGAGTGTCTCCTCAAGCCTATGCAGGTTTCCTCTCGATGTTTTCCTTCACCGTAAAGCTCGTGGTGTGACTAATCACTGTACTTAAGTTCAGAAAAACAAATTGGTGTCGGGATTCGAACTTGCAATCTTTGTGTTGCAACTCCAACCACTCGGCCACGACGGCTCTCGTAGCATATCTAGAACCTCAGCTAGTAGATAATAAGCAAAGAAATGTAATATCCTAGATCTTAGATCGAATCCGCAATGAAGAGATTCGCAAATCAACTGGCGTGAATGAGGGCGTGATTGTAAAGATGAAGAAAGGCATGTTACGTTGGTTTGGACACATAGAAAGGATGAGTGAAGAAAGATTGACGAAACAGATATACAAAGCAAAAGTGTGTGTGCAAGAAGAGGCAGAGGAAGGCCACGTTCCAACTACCTGGATCAAATAGATCGGACTCTGAAGGACGGGAACGTTAAGAGTACTCGAAACCGACGAGCATGTATGAAGAGACTGATGAATGTGGACGAAGCGAAAGAGGTATGTAAGTCTAGAGAGAACTGGCGCTCTATACTCTCTGCCTACCCCGTTAGGGACTTGGCGTGATGATATGATATGATATGACAATATCGTAATGTAATTTTGTGACCCGAATTACTAATGGTCGTGGATTATAAAAGAATGAGGGCAATGTTTTTATCTAATGTTTTTACTGATAATCATACATACATATCATCACGCTGAGTCCGTAACGGGGTAGGCAGAGCGCCAGTTCTCTCTAGAGTTGACGACCGTCTGGTCTAGTGGTTAGAGCTCCTGACTGCGAAACTTGGGGTCGCGGGTTCGAATCCCGCTGAGGGCAAATTGTCCCAGGGTGTGGAATTGTCCCAGGTATTTATTATTATTATTTCATACCCAGAATTCGAATACATACAATAACGTAGGCAAGTCAAAGTAATGTGTCAAAAGATTGTGTTTTCTTTCGCAGTGCAAATATGACTGGAAAAGTGAGCAAGGCGTCGAAACTAGCAGCATGGGTGCTCGTTGGCTTCAATTTTGTCTCTATGGTAAGCTTAGATATTGTCAAACTCTATACTGTCTATGGTAGCCACTCCGCCTTGAAATTACGAGTAACCGCCAAACGTATATACCAAAGAGATTTTCTGAACAGTAATATAATGTAAGCAAGCCGCCGTGGCCGAGTATTTCGAGTGGCACAAAGATCGCAAGTTCGAATCCGGACTGGACCAATGTGTTTTTCTGAACTTTGAAGGAAAACATCGAGAGGGAACGTGCATACGTCTGAGAAGCAATTCAATGGCGTATGTATAGTCGTGCTTGAATAACGGCGTTGGATTCGCCATCTGTCACGTTTGCACCTAAAATATATCTCTGGCAGAATGTGGGTGTGTGGGTATTACGTATACACCTCTGCTTACCCCTTCGGGGATCCTTATGGGAAGGCGTGAGGATATATTAGTAAAGTAATTAACTGCACCACGAACTTCCGTTACGCAACCTACCAATCGCCTTTGTGAAAAGGCGTGAAGGCACGAAAAGGCACGGGTTTTACTATGGAACCCACTATCTTCTACCACAAGAGGTTCCTCCTCAGCTCATCTCCCGAGCATAGCCAAGGCCACTGACCTTAAAAAGTAGGTCAATATTCCCTTAAGAAACTGTGTCACAAACCTTTACTCCAAGGTTGAACTTGAATAATTTGTTACGTCTGGCATTGGGCTCATGTACAGACGTTCACTCCGACCTTGAACTTAATAGCCGTGACCATGGGTTCGATTCCCGCCCAGAGCAGTAATTTCAACACGAAAAACAGGGTGAAAACCAGCTTGCTTTTGAGATGATAGTTCAAGAAGTTTATGCATATAGAGGATGGCATATATATTACAGCATGGGAGAGTTGCACACATATGTGACGTGGAGAATGACAACAAATAAAAAAAATTAAAACATCACGTTGTTTCCCACCCACTTTCCGCCAGAGATATATTAGGTGCCAACGTTACAGATGGCGAGTCCATCGCCGTTACTTAAGCACGACTATACATTAGCCTTTGAATTGCTTCGCAGATGTATGCAGGTTTCCTCTCGATGTTTTCCTTCACCGCAAAGCTCGTGGTGTGACTAATCACTGTTCAGAAAAACTCATTGGTACAGTCGGAATTAGAATTTGCGATCTTTGTGTCGAAAGCAACTGGTCGAACCGATCGGCCACTACTAGTCTAAGTTCAATTAGAAATTTAATTTTCAAAAATATATTCTAATAAATAAATAAATACTGTATTATTTTGATTGTGTTCTTGACCAGACATCCTGTGTACTGCTGTTCTTGATCGCTCTGTGGATAGTCAGTTCTCCAAGCTCACTGAATACCTGCATACAGAACTTTGGCAGTCCGTCTTTAAAGGTAAGTGTTGAGAAAAAATATAAATAACTGGCTGTCCCGCCCAGCTTCGCCCGGGTGATAAAGTTAAGCTTCCTGATACACGATCGCAGCGCCACCTATCGGATCCAATTGTAATGTAAGCTATCCTATCTTTTAAGTTGGATCAAACTGCACACGGTGTACAAATTTTATTGAAATCGGTTAAGTAGTTTAGGAGCCCATCGCGGACAAACAACGTGACACGTGATTTATATATATTAAGATTTAAATGAACCGTGATGGCCGAGCGGTTCGAGTAGTTGCCTGCAACACAAAGATCGCAGGTTCGACACAGGTTCGACTCGGTACTTAAGTACAGAGATTAGTCACACCACGAGCTTTACAGTGAAGGAAAACATCGAGAGGAAACTTGTATACGTTTGAGAAGCAATTCAAAGTCGTATGTGTAGTCGTGCTTGAGTAACGGCGATGGACTCGCCATCTGTCACGTTGGCACCTAAAATATATATTCACACCTCTGTCTATCCTTTCCGAGAACCCTTGTGGGAAGCCGTGAAGATATATTATAAAATGTCCGATGAAAGTGGGTTTTTAAATACCTCTGCCTACCGCTGCGGCCACCTGGGTAGGAAGGCGTGTAGAATATTACAAAATCCGGGTATAACAATGGCGTGGCGCCACTCAGCCGGCCTATAACCGGGTCGTGCCAACCAGTGTCATTCGCCGATGTGACGTGCAACCAGTAACCTGGGTCATGTCGTATTTAGATTCATAAATTGCTGTGTCTCGCTACTTTACCTGCGTAATTAATTTTATTTTAATTTAACATTTTATACATACATACATATCATCACGCCAAGTCCCTAACGGGGTAGGCAGATTTTATAGAGCGCCAATTCTCTCTAGACTTGCATACCTCTTTAGCTTAACATTTTTATAAAAGTTTTTTAAATTTTCATTTAACATTTCTTATATTAAACGGATCTTACTTCATACATCAATTTTGTATGCGAAAAATAGTGAGTCTGGGTGTTTCTTTTAAAAAGAAAGCAAAAATAAATGGTTTTATAGAAAATTCATATATATATACCGATTTATTTTTTTATTATAAATTTGGATTGCTCACTCTTCCTTTCCCGCGAGAGACTGCGTGATGCTATGTAAGTATGTATGTGGATGAAGCGAAAGATATATATTAGTTAAAGTTGATAAATAAATACCTTAGAACGATCGAACACAAATTCACCTAGTCCTACGTTAGGCAAAGCTTGTTTTATGGTAATTAGACAACGATATATTTACTCATCAGGATAATGTATTATTTTATACAACAAGAATGGCAAACAAGCATACGGCCCACCCAATGGAAAACGGTTACCGCAGCCTATTTACACTTACATACCGAAGCATCTATCTTCTTCTTTTTTAAGTGCCTCTCATTACTGAAGGTTGGCCGTCAGCTCAGAAAATCTCTGTCTGTCCTTCGTTAGGCGAATCAGTAAGTATATATCTAGTATACTCTATTCCCACACAACACAGTATAACAATCCCCCCTCCCCAAGGAGCTCATTACTGGAAACCTTATTCACCGCGTAGGAACACAACACAAACAATTGTGTTATTTGGCTACGGACTTCTATAAGGTGGAGGTCCTGCCCCAGTCGGACAGATACAAATTCGAACGGGACACCCGTTATGGGTGTCCCTTACCTCCCTTGTGTAGAGTTGCAGGCAACTACTCCCACCAAAATGACTTATAAATTTATCTGTCTCAATATCTCTTCGATTGTTATCACCGGATCACATGTGACCCGTGTGGAGTTGACCCGGATATCTGGATAATTATCGATGCTATCTGTCTCGCGTGCGTTATACCCGGCTGAACAACGGATAGTTTTAACCATTCATACAAACTCATCATCACGCATTGCCTCACGGGTCAAAGAGAGCAGAGCGACAGTTTTCTGTTAATTGACGGCTTACTTGTCTATATTTAGAGCTCCTGGTTACGAAACTTGACGTCGCGGGTTCGATTCCCGCCGAGGTCAGATTGTGTATGAGCACGAGTATTCGCACCTTAGTGTACCTATGTATTTTTTTTAAGGTGCCAACGTGACAGATGGCAAGTCCATCGCCCTAACTCAAGCACGACTATACATACGCCTTTGAATTGCTTCTCAGACGAGATTTACAAAGAACAGTTGAAACTAACTACTTACAGTTAAAATATTCGACCCAAATCGGTATCCCGAGGTAACGTGCCAAGAAGACTAGCAGCATTGCCACGCTGGATAGCAATGCTGATTCTCTGAGCGTGATATGTTCCAGTGCTGAATTTTATTCAACTTCATGATATATTTTCATAATCCCAGGGTTATCAAATGTGCTAACATTAGTGTGGTGTGATCACGCCCACAGGCCCTGCTTCCCCCATCAGCGGTGTCAGTGCAGCTCGGTGTGGGCATAGCAGTGGTGACCATCTTCATCTTTACCATCTCCCTGATGGGTTTCTGCGGAGCGGTGACTAGATCGCAGTTCCTTTTATTTATGGTAATCTATGTACACACACACACACACACACACACACACACACACACACACACACACACACACACACACACACACACACACACACACACACACACACACACACACACACACACACACACACACACATACTCACACACACTTACATCTACGTACTTAATTAACTTACCAGATCTTTATCATAAACTCATATATACATACATACATATCATCACGCCAAGTCCCTAACGGGGTAGGCAGAGAGTATAGAGCGCCAGTTCTCTCTAGACTTACATACCTCTTTCGCTTCGTCCACATTCATCAGTCTCTTCATACATGCTCGTCGGTTTCGAGTACTCTTAACGTTCCCGTCCTTCAGAGTCCGATCTATTTGATCATAAACTCCTACAATCTAATTAATAACATATTTTGTTTATATGCAGTTAAGTTGATCTATATTTTAATGTAAAATGGTTACTTTAGTGAAGAATATTAGATATATGGTATAATTTGGTATATTTTGTATACAGCACATTTTCTATGGGGCGAGAGCCTGGTTACCTGTAATACAGGTCCTACCTAGTACAGGAACCAGACTGTCACAAAGGTTTGTCACGGAAGCTTACTGTGTCGTAGTTTTTTTATGCCTTTGTAAAAGTACTTATATACATATCATCACGCCGAGTCCCTAACGAGGCAGGCAGAGAGTATAGAGCGCCAGTTCTCTGTAGACTTACATACCTCTTTCGCTTCGTCCACATTCATAGGTCTCTTCATACATGCTCGTCGGTTTCAAGTACGCTTGACGTTCCCGTCCTTGATCGTCTGATCGATTTGATCTAGGTAGTTCTTAGTGAGTTAATAAAGATAATAATCGTGTAATAATCATTTAATAATCATTTAATACTACCTAATATACCTTTGGCGGAAAGTGGGTGTGTGGGTATTACCTATACACCTCTGCCTACCCCTTCGGGGACCCTTGTGGGAAGGCGTGAGGATATGTTATGTTATGTTATGTAATCATTTAATGTACTTAAGAAGCCGTTGTGGCCGAATGGTTCGAGCAGTTGCCTGCGACGCAAAGGTCGCAAGTTCGAATCCCGACTGTACCAATGAGTTTTTTCTGAACTTAAGTACAGTGATTAGTCACACCACGAGCTTTGCGGTGAAGGAAAATATCGAGAGGAAACCTGCATACGTCTGAGAAGAAATTCAAAGGCGTATGTATAGTCGTGCTTGAGTAACGGCGATGGACTCTCTGTCACGTTGGCACCTTATATACCTCTGGCGGAAAGTGGGTGTGTGGGTATTACCTATACACCTCTGCCTACCCCTTCGGGGACCCTTGTGAGAAGGCGTGAGGATATTATTATAACTTCTTCTAAACGGCGAGCAAATATTGGTTGTGTGTGTATGTGAGCATGTGTGTGTGCGTATGTATGTATGTATTGGGAAAAGCGGCGAGCAAAAAATGTGTGGTATAATACCTCTGTATGGTAGGTGTGTGTATTAATAGATAGTGCCATCCACAAAGACGCGTCCCGACGTGCAATCTTCCACCACTCACTAAGAAGTTTTTAGACAAATAATTATTGTGCAAGCTGTCCGTCTATGGAACTCGCTGCCCCAGAACATCAGACTGGCAGAATCATTGAACTCCTTCAAGAAACTTTTATTCGAATACTATTTTTCTTTATAACTTATACATATGTAAGCATATTTATGTATATGTTATTGTATGTGTATAAAATAGGTATATGTTTCGTATTTATTTATTTAGATTGCTTAGTATATGTATATTATAGTAAATATGTATATTTCATCCGCTCAACTATCACACCTACCTTTTATCTCTATTTCTTTTCTCTCTTCACTTGGTTGTCTGGAAGAGATCGCTTTTGCGATAAGGCCGCCTATTGTGCCTATTACATGTTATTCTCTGTCTTTTTGTCATCCTATTTGTTTGTATGTGTGTGTGTGTGTGTACAATAAAGATTATTATTATTATTATTGTGTCTCGTTTCAGTACGCCACGCTAGTGATGCTGACGCTATTGTTGGAGTGTGCACTGGTGTTCTACTTCTCTTCAAACTTTTTAGAGGTACGTCTTCATTGTTCAATATAATATATCCTCACACCTTCCCACAAGGTTCCCGGGGTAGGCAGAGGTTCATAGGTAAGTGGGTGTGTGGATACTACCTATACACCTCTGCCTATTGTTATTATACACCTCATTAAAATAATTAAAATTTCCTGAATTCTGAAGGGGTAGGCAGAGGTGTATTTGGTAGTACCCACACATCCACTTTCCGCCAGAGAATATACGTGTATGTATATAATTATATACCAACGTGACAGATGGCGAGTCCATCGCCGTTACTCAAGCACGACTATTACATACGCCTTTGAATTGCTTCTCAGATGTATGCAGGTTTCCTCTCCAGGTTTTCCTTCACCGTAAAGCTCGTGGTGTGACTAATCACTGTACTTTAGTTCAGAAAAACTCATTAGTACAGTCGGGATTCGAACTTGCGATCTTTGTGTCGCAGGCAACTGCTCGAACCACTCGGCCACCGCGGCTGTTTTATTTATTAAGCAGACCTTCCCAATAAGGATCCCGGAAGACACAGATGTACACCAAGCCACCCACTTTCCGTTGGAGATATATGAGATGCCAACGTGACAGATGACAAGTCCATCGTTAGCACTCAAGCACAACTATTACAATTTTATTTATGCGTCTTTGAATATGTTCTCAACCTGTTTCCTCTCGATGTTTGCCTTCGCCATGATGTCTCTTAACACTGTAGTTAAGTTCGGATAACTCATTGGTACAGTCGGGATTCGAACTTGCATCTTTGTGTGCTGGACAACTTTTTCAACCAGTCGGTCACGAGTTTTACGGTGAAGGAAACATCGAAGGGAAACCTGCATTCGCTTGAGAATGAAATTACGAAACACACTTAGTACTGGATAAAAAGTGCCTTGTACTTTCTAGAAAGGTCTGCAAGAGCAAGACGGGCAATGGACGCATGCTCTCCGCATTGCCTTCAAATGCTGCGACCACAACAGGTAGGCAGGAGTGAAATCATTAATGAAGTATGATCACAGACCAATGAAATGTACATATTTTTTTATCCTCACGCCTTCCCACAAGGGTCCCCGAAGGGGTAGGCAGAGGTGTATAGGTAATACACATACACCCACTTTCCGCCAGAGGTATATTAGGTGCCAACGTGACAGATGGCGAGTCCATCGCCGTTACTCAAGCACGACTATACATACGCCTTTGAATGTTTTCTCAGACGTATGCAGGTTTCCTCTCGATGTTTTCGTTCATCGTAAAGCTCGTGGTGTGACTAATCACTGTAAATAATTAATAAATTACTTAATGTGAAAGTTCTATGTTTTGATGATATGATTTACTCGATCTCACAAGAACGGCTCAACCGATTTGATCCATAAAATAATAGGGAAAAATAACTTTTTTTCGTGTTGTCTCTCGTAACGTGAGTTCCGGGAACTTTTGCTACTTAACCGGGCAATGGCGAGACCTAGGCCTCCAGCCAGGCACTTTAGCGCTAAGCAACACAGCTAAGGGCACCCCCTGTGGGGTACGGACCTCGACTTAGAGCGTTGCTGGATCGCGAGCAAGGGAGCTGGGCTGGTCTGGTAATTTTATTTAAATATTATTTAGGGGATATAAAGAAAATTATACATACATACCTACATATCATCACGCCAAGTCTCTAACGGGGTAGGCAGAGAGCATAGAGCGCCAGTTCTCTTTAGACTGCCATACCTCTTTCGCTTCGTCCACATTCATAAGTATCTTCAAACATGCTCGTCGGTTTCGAGTACTCTTAACGTTCCCGTCCTTGAGCGTCCGATCGATTTGATCCAGGTAGTTGGAACGTGGCCTTCCTCTGCCTCTTCTTGCACACACTTTTGCTTTGTATATCTGTTTCGTTAATCTTTCTTCACTCTTCCTTTCTATATGTCCAAATTATGTATATATATAAGTATTTAGCTTTCTAATAGGCTGCAACCTCCTCTATCCTTTTGGGGATTCTTATAGTGAGGAGCTAAGCTATAATTCCCTCTTTCAGAACATCGCCATCTGGAGACAGTCCTGATATTGTAAAGCCTCCTTGGTCCTGCTGCGGAGTATCAGGATTTGAGGATAACTGCACCAGTGCACGTGCCTTTAACACGGTATATTAAATACTTTGTAATATATAGAGCCGTGGTGGCCGAGTGGTTCGAGCAGTTGCCTGCGACGCAAAGGTCGCAAGTTCGATTCCCGACTGTACCAATGAGTTTTTCTAAACTTAAGTACAGTGATCAGTCACACCACGAGCTTTACGGTGAAGGAAAACATCGAGAGGAAATCTGCATACGTCTGAGAAGAAATTCAAAGGCGTATGAATAGTCGTGCTTGAGTAACGGCGATGGACTCGCCATCTGTCACGTTGGCACCTAATATACCTCTGGCGGAAAGTGGGTGTGTGGGTATTACCTATACACCTCTGCCTACCCCTTCGGGGACCCTTGTGGGAAGGCGTGAGGATATAATAATAATAATAATAATAAAATAACCGCTTTTTACTAACTACATATGGATGTATACACGGTACACATACCAAAATATATTTTTTTCAAATTTTTGTCTGTCTGTCTGTCTGTTTGTTCCGGATAATTTCTGGAACGGCTGAACCGATTTTGACGAGACTTTCACTAGCAGATAGCCGATGTAAAAAAGAGTAACTTAGGCTACTTCCATTTTAGAAACTTTTTTTTCTTTAACTCTACGCGGACGAAGTAGCGGGCAAAGCTAGTAATAAATAAACATCTCTAGGATTGTCAAACAACCATAACATCGTGGATAAATCAGTACCAAACCAGGATATACGCATCGATGTCAACCCTGCATGTGATACTATCGCTCTGCTCACTCCTACGGCGATCTAGCAGTGCGTCCCGCTCTCACAGCTAGCGATCACAGCGCCGCGACGGCGGTGGTAAGTACTACATACCTGTTATTTTTACATCCCACATAATTAAAGAGCTAAAGAGAATAATATTTACATACTAGATTAGAACAGCTATATTTTGCGTTCTCAAAAAATAAATTTTACTAACATTATAAATGCGAAAGTTTGTAAGTTTGGATGTTTGCGGTTCTTTCACGGCCAAACGGCTGAACCGATTTGGCTGAAAGTTGAAATGGTGATAGCTTATACCTAGGAATACGACATAGGCTACTTTTTTTTTGTTTTTTAACCCTGAAATATTCAAAGTTCTTATATTATAATGTATGATGCTCTTTCACTGCATGGCGGCTGAACCGATTCTAGCAGGAACATTTCCATAGCTACTTTTTCGAACTCCACGCGGGCGAAGCCGCGGGCATGAGCTAGGAATGGCATAAATCTCACCATAAATATATTATTCTTTTTACAATTCCGCAGATTCCCCTACTTTGCAGGCGCGCAAATCGTGGCGCACGTCGCGCGTTACGCCACAGCTGCATACAGAGGCAGATGACGTTCTCATGTTGGTGGTCGGCAGAGGCCGACTAGGCTGGGTGGACAAGAAGTAATACTTAATAACCGCTTGCTTGAAATGACGGGGCAGTCGAAGTACGGGTGTCACGTGACCCCCTATTACCAGCCCGACTACCGGCGAATTTTATAATGTTTATTTATTTTATTTATTTATGCACAATTCAAGTACAGTGGTGGACTTAATGCTAAAGCATTTTCTACCAGTCAACCACCGTTGATAGGAGAAACATGGAAGCGGGTGTGCACAGAAGAATTAGCTTAATTTGTTGATAGATACATATATATATTACATAGCATAGAATGGACATCAAAATAAGTAGCATGCAGAATTGAATATGAAATAAATAAGTATAAAAAAAAGAAATGTTACTAGTTGGATTTCGGAATAATTCATAACAGCCGGTGGTTACTCAAAAACAACAGTTTATTCAAACACTGACTATTTCCGGACACTTTCACGGTGAAGTCGTACACTGTACACTACAACGCAGTAGAACATACTAAGCACTAGGAACTGAAAACACAATAGTCACTGATAAAGCACTGGATAAACACTTGTGATCACATTTGCAGAGTAAGCTTCCCACAAGGGTCCCCGAAGGGGTAGGCAGAGGTGTATAGGTAATACCCGCGCACCCACTTTCCGCCAGAGGTATATTAGGTGCCAACGTGACAGATGGCGAGTCCATCGCCGTTACTCAAGCACGACTATACATACGCCTTTGAATTTCTTCTCAGACGTATGCAGGTTTCCTCTCGATGTTTTCCTTCACCGTAAAGCTCGTGGTGTAACTAATCACTGTACTTAAGTTGAGAAAAACTCATTGGTACAGTCGGGATTCGAACTTGCGACCTTTGCGTCGCAGGCAACTGCTCGAACCGCTCGGCCACCACGGCTCTTAATTATACTTTTAGTGTCAAATATTATAAACTAGCTGATAGATTTCCGGTATTATACCTATCATTATGTTTTATGCATATCCTCATGCCCTCCCACAAGGGTCCCCGAAGGGGTAGGCAGAGGTGTAAAAGTAATAGCCACACACCCACAAATTGTTTTATTCCAGCTTTTATTCTACCAGTATGCCAAATTTCATCCAATTCTATTCAGCCTTTATGTGGTGATTGAGTTACAAAATTCCTCGCAAACTTTCACATTTATAATATAAAGTAACATGAGGTAACACTAATTAATCAAGGCTAGCAACACATGAGCACCTTGTATTGTAAGCGAGAACAACGTTAATGGTGTCAAATATATTTAAGATTCTACTTTCCAAACCCGACCCCACGTTGGGCGCCAGGGCGCTTGTTTTATCTTAGTTTCACTGGGATAATGTTTTAGTCATGTATGCATATTAAGGTAAAATCGTAATAAAATGCTCATTAGTATTGTGTACATAGTTTTATTGCAATTATTAAACTTGTAAGCATATTTACTAGAACAAATAAGTATCCTAGATCGACGTCCCACGGTGGGTGCCAAGGAAGATGGCAGCATTGTACTTTGAACACATAGCATTTGGAAGTATTTTTTTATATTGTTTAGACATATACAAAGGATGACGGCCGTCTGGTCTAGTGGTTAGAGCTCCTGACTGCGAAACTTGAGGTCGCGGGTTCGAATCCCGCTGAGGGCAGATATTTGTGTGATGAACACGAGTATTTGTAACTTAGTCTAGGATGTCCTATGTAGTTATGTATATATATATCTATCTATATAAGTAAATATATCGTTGCCTAGTTACCATAACACAAGCTTTAATTGACGAAAAAGGTATACAGAGCAAAAGTGTGTGCAAGCAGAGGCAGAGGAAGACCACGTTCCAACTGCCTGGATCAAATCAAACGGACTCAAGGACGGGACCGTCAGGAGTACTCGAAACTGGTAAGCATGTATGAAGTCTGATCCAAACGATTCAAACAGATGGCGATATCTGTTGACTGGTTTTCATATATAAATAACTTACTTGAGTTAAATTGAGTTTTAATATCCGGAAAAGAATTGCATGCTAATGCTAATAATTGTTACTCCGCCATTAACGGCATGCTACAGGTGGATCGATTGCGACCCAATTATCTGGAACGCAGTGTGGGTTACAAGAATAGGGAGCAAGTGGGTTAATAATTCAGTTGATATTGCTGTTGGGGTCGGGACTTAAGTGGAAAATTGGTTCAAAGTTTTCTTTGTGGGAATTCCTTTGTTATACATGTGTACAAAAAACACAGGAACTAAGTCTTTAAAATAGTTAGAGACAGCAAGAACGCCGAGTTAACTAACGGGGTAGGCAGAGAGAATACAGCGACGGTTTTCTCTAGACTTACTTACTTAAAAAATAATAATGGTGTTGATATCTCACAAAAAGACAACGGATGCTAACGATCCGAGCTTGTCTCACAATATTTGTTTTCGCACGAGCATCAAACTCACTACCTCTACCTCAGAAAGCAGGGAAAATTATCTATTTTAATGGTACCTATTATCATTCTCAAGAATAGAAGTCAGCTCTTTGACTCTCAATGTTTCAAAAGGAAGTTTGTTTAGTATCATTTGCTTCGCCTGGAAATAAATAAAAATATACTTTAATAAAATATTACAGTGATTAGTCACACCACGAGCTTGAACGGTGAAGGAAAACATCGAGGGGAAACTTGCATACGTCTGAGAAGCAATTCAAAGCCGTATGTATAGTCGTGCTTGAGCAACGGCGATGGACTCGCCATATCATGTTGGCATCTAAAATATATCTCTGGCGAAAAGTGAAGGTGTGGTGGCGTAAGGATACATACAAAATCATAAATTTATATAATATATCCTCACGCCTTCCCACAAAGGTCCCCGAAGAGGTAGATAGAGGTGTATAGGTAATTCCCACACACCCACTTTCCGCCAGAGGTATATATAATATATATAATCCCACGGTGCCAACGTGACAGATGGCGAGTCCATCGCCGTTACTCAGGCATAGGCAGAGGTGTATAGGTAATACCCACACACCCACTTTCCGCCAGAGGTATATTAGGTGCCAACGTGACAGATGGCGAGTCCATCGCCGTTACTCAGGCATAGGCAGAGGTGTATAGGTAATACCCACACACCCACTTTCCGCCGGAGATATATTTTAGGTGCCAACGTAACGGGTAAAATATAAAACACTAGCGGGCCGTCCCGGCTTCGCACGTGTGGACATAAGATTGTTTTTATAAAAGAAAACATAGCCTATATCACTCAGGGTGAATGTAGCTTTCCAATCGAGAAATATTTTTTCTAATCGGTCCAGTAGTTTCGGAATCTATTCAATACAAACAAATAATCAAATTTCTCTCTTTATAAAATTAATAAGTATAGACAAAAAATATATGAAGTCTATTCTTTGTAAATAATAACTCATAACCTACGAAGATTATTTACTCACCTTAACGGAGTTTTCTTTCAAATCATTCTTTAAGAAAGGCGTAACCATTTGCGATATTATGAAATAGAAGATCTCCACAAAACTTATGAAGCTAGCTCCAAGGAACAGCCCTGTTGCTCCACCGAAAGACACTGTGGTGTAACAACAATAATATTGTGGACATCTCACACAAAGCCAACTGACCCTAAACTAGGCAGAGCCTGTACTATAGGTATCGGCGACTGATATACACACTTATATAGATGTAACAACAATAATATTGTGGACATCTCACACAAAGCCAACTGACCCTAAACTAGGCAGAGCCTGTACTATAGGTATCGGCGACTGATATACACACTTATATAGATGTAACAACAATATTGTGGATATCTCACACACGAGCCAGCACCCACACCTCGAGCTTTACGGTGAAGGAAAACATCGAGAGGGAACCTGCATACGTTTGAGAAGACATTCAAAGGCGTATGTATAGTCGTGCTTAAATACGATGAACGTGCCATCCGTCATGGCTAACACCTTAATAGTAGACTTTTGTCTGAGTAACAGATTCTCTATTTCTGCGATGATATAAATATATCTTCGGAAAGTTGTTCTATCCTTTCAAGGAACCTTGTGGGAAGTCGGAAAGATATATATTTTTACCAAATATTATCATGATATAGATAGATAGTGCCATCCACGTAGACGCGCCCCACTATCCTCCCCTATAGTTTATAGTGTAAGTGTGCAACCTTCCACTTATGTTTGAGTATTGTCGGTACACACTGATTATCTATGAGTGCACACGCACACTACAATTAATAGACTCGGGTCATACTGCCCGCTTCCCACGACCATTGACTAGAAATTTCGTAGGCACGTTTTCGTGGATGGCACTCTTTATAAGACTACTGACCAATCAGGTCCTGAAAGTGGAAGACGATCTCCCTGGTATACCTCGTCCTTGGAGCCTGTACTACGTACTTCACTGACCCTCTGGAAGCAAGCGGACCTCGAAGCCTGTTGAACAAGAGAAGGCCTTAGACATAATAAAACATGATTAGTCACACATCGTGAGGAAACCTGCATACGTCAGAGAAGCAATTCAAAGGCGTAAAGTCGTGCTTGGGTAACGCCGACGGACTCGCCATCGGTCACGTTGGCACCGAAAATATGTCTCTGGCGGAAAGTGTGTGTATGAGTATTACTTATGCACCTCTGCCTACCCCTTCGGGGACTCTAGTGGGAAGGGGCGAGGATAAAACATTAATTGCCATATTTTTTCCTTCCATTTATTGTAAGGTTTCCTCTCGATGTTTTCCTTCACCGTAAATCTGTTCGTCTATTCATACATGCTCAACTTATCATGATGTAGCCTGTTCATACATGCTCAGCTTATCCTGTTGTAGCCTATTCATACATGCTGAGCATTTCAAAATGTAGCCGTTCATACATGCTCAGTTTTTACATGATGTAGCCTGTCCATACATGCTCAGTTTTTACATGATGTAGCCTGTTCATACATGCTTAGCTTTACATGATGTAGCCTGTCCATACATGCTCAGTTTTTACATGATGTAGCCTGTTCATACATGCTTAGCTTTACATGATGATCGCATACGCACCATATTTGATCCTCATGTGCCAGCTCCCTGTAAACACAGTTGACGCATTGTGGGCTGCAGGAGCATTGGCCAGCGCCTTGCAGGAGCCGACTTTCCTTCTGCAGGAGACACTGCATGCCTGCTAGGGTACAGGGAGGGCCGTCTGTGGAAAAAGCGCGTTTTTTTAACGAAAATAACTGGATCCGTAGGACACTAAAGCGAACATCAAGAATGAAGAAACCCGAGCGTTGTATGAAGAGACTGATGATGACTTGTGATGAAATCAATGATGTTAGCAAAGCGCCAGTTCTCTCTAGTCTTACCGATCTCTTTCGCTTCATCTACATTCATCAGTCTCTTCTTACATGGACGCCAGTTACTCTTGACTTTCTGATCCTTTTTGCGTTTATCACCTCTGACGGAAAGTGAGTGTGTGGGTATTACCTATACACCCCTGCCTACCCCTGCGGGGACCCTTGTGGGAAGACGTGACGTATATATTATGTTTATCATCAATAAATCAATAAATTAAATAAATACCTTGGGACATAGCCCCAAATTAAGCAGCGCCTATGTAATAGTAACAAGACTACCATATATTTATTTACTTATATAGATATATATATACATACATAGATGCATAAGACATCCAAGCCTATGGTAAAAATACTCGTGTTCATCACACAAATATCTGCCCTCAGCGGGATACGAATCCGCGACCTCAAGTTTCGCAGTCTGGTACAGACTACGGCTAACCACGACGGGTGGATGTGGCATTTTTCAGCTGTGAGCGGTTCATATAATTCTGGACTGAACACGGCCTATGAAACATGTTTTCCTAGTACAATTTCGTCTGCATAGCAATAGATAGCTTATCGAAACGTTGTGGAAGAGATATGAACTTGCTTACCATCATAAAAGTAGTAAAAGGGGACACAGCCGCATAAATCCTGAGCCAGTCTACGTCTGCAGGCCAGGCGGCAGGAGCTCATGCTGTATACCTGAAATTCATAGCAAGTAAAGAGACCATGATTAAGAGACAATATTATATGACATCCCTTCTCCCTTTTACGCTCTTCGTCACGCCATCACGAAAGTGGTAGCCAGAAGTGTATAGGTAGTACCCACACACCCACTTTCCGCCAGAGGTATATTAGGTGCCAACGTGACAGATGGCGAGTCCATCGCCGTTACTCAATCACGACTATACATACGCCTCTGAATTTCTTCTTAAATGTAGGCATCCAATCGATGTTTCCCTTCACTGTGTAGCTCGTCGTGTGTGTAACCTCCATACATACATACATACATATCATCACGCCAAATCCCTAACGGGGTTGGCAGAGAGTATAGAGCGCCAGTTCTCTCTAGACTTACATACCTCTTTCGCTTCGGCCTCATTCATCAGTCTCTTCTTCTTGAAGAACTCCACATTGCACTCTCTAGGGAAAACCTTTAAGAATGTACCAGGAGAGCATGAACTAAAGGTAATCTCTCCACACCCTTCTTGAAGTACTCTATGCTGCACTCTCTAGGGAAAACCTTTAAGAATGTACCAGGAGAGCATGAACTAAAGGTAATCTCTCCACACCCTTCTTGAAGTACTCCATGCTGCACTCTCTAGGGAAAACCTTTAAGAATGTACCAGGAGAGCATGAACTAAAGGTAATCTCTCCACACCCTTCTTGAAGTACTCCATGCTGCACTCTCTAGGAAAAACCTTTAAGAATGTACCAGGAGAGCATGAACTAAAGGTAATCTCTCCACACCCTTCTTAAAGAACTGCATGCAGCACTCTCTAGGAAAAACCTTTAAGAATGTACCAGGAGAGCATGAACTAAAGGTAATCTCTCCACACCCTTCTTAAAGAACTGCATGCTGCACTCTCTAGGGAAAACCTTTAAGAATGTACCAGGAGAGCAGGAAATCATACCTGCTTTCCCTTGTCTGTTGGTTCATCGGTGTACAGACAAGCCCGCCGTTTGGGGGACAAGTCCTTGACCCCCCGGCCGCATCTGGTCTCCATAACGCTGAGCTCGGAAGTTCGTATGAGACTTGGCTGTATCCTGGTCGAGTGGTCCGAAATGTCCATTATACCGTATGGAGAGTGGGTGAAGAACTGAAAATATATGTAGGTACAATCTTAACACCTGCCATGAGGTCCCAGGGGTAGGCAAAGGTGTGTAGGTAGAACCTACACACCCATTTTGCGCAGGTATATTTTTTACGGGCTGACATGACAGATAGAATAATATCCTCACGCCTTCCTACAAGGGTCTTGGAACCACAAAGGTCTCGCACTGTGTGCTTCCAAAGGAGTTTTCTTCCGCGAACGCTCAGGCTGTGGAATGAGCTCCCCGTTGAGGTTTTCCCTGGAGAGTACAGCATGGAGTTCTTCAAGAAGGGTGTGAAAGATTCCTGCAGGGTCGGCAACGCGCGAGTGATACCCCTGGTGTTGCAAGCGTCCATAGGCGGCGGTAACCGCTTACCATCAGGCGGACCGCATGATTGTTTGCCATCCTTGTGGTATAAAAAAAGGGTTCCCGAAGGGGTAGGCATAAGTGTGTAGGTAGTACCCACACACCCACTTTCCGCCAGAGATATATTTAGGTGCCAACGTGACAGAAGGCAAGTCCATCTCCGTTACTCAAGCACGACTATACATACGCCTTTGAATTGCTTCTCAGACGTATGCAGGTTTCCTCTCGATGTTTTCCTTCTCCGTAAAGCTCGAGATGTAACTAATCACTGTTACTATACAATGAAGTTATTTTACGTAAACGCCGTGTCAGTATGGAGAGTGGTGGAAAAGCAGTTACTCACAAACATGGGATGGGTGAGCTCGAACATGATGGAACAGCTCTGGGAGGAGTATTTGCACGTTATCGGGTACCTCATGGTGTCATTACCCTTGGGTTTTCTGAAAACCATCTCATCATTTTATTAAAATTAAATAGATAACTCAAGCTTATACTGTGGGAACTGAACATCGATACACATACTTATAGATAGGCAATTCCACACAAATTGACCTAGTCCCAAACTAAGCAAAGCTTGTACTGTGGGAACTGGACAACGATATACATACTTATATAGATAGGCAATTACACACAAATTGACCTAGTCCCAAACCAAGCAAAGCATGTACTGTGGGAACTGGACAACGATATACATACTTATATAGATAGGCAATTACACACAAATTGACCTAGTCCCAAACTAAGCAAAGCTTGTACTGTGGGAACTGGACAACGATATACATACTTATATTGATAGGCAATTACACACAAATTGACCTAGTCTCGAACTAAGCAAAGCTTGTACTGTGGGAACTGGACAACGATATATATACTTATATAGATAGGCAATTACACACAAATTTACCTAGTCTCAAACTAAGCAAAGCTTGCACTGTGGGAACTGGGCAACGATATACATACTTATATAGATAGGCAATTACACACAAATTTACCTAGTCTCAAACTAAGCAAAGCTTGCACTGTGGGAACTGGGCAACGATATACATACTTATATAGATAGGCACTTTCATGCAATTCCTTTCAGTCAGTTAGCTTTTGCTTGAAAGAGGAAAAACATCCTTACAAACTTTGGTATCTGAATATATAAAAATTACGTGTCACGTTGTTTGTCCGCGATGGGCTCCTAAATTACTTAACCGATTTCAATCAAATTTGCACACCATGTGAAGTAACATCCAACTTAAAAGATAGCTTACATCACTATTGGACCCGATAGGTGGCGCTGCGATCGTGTTACGGGCAATTTAACATTTTCACCCAAGCGAAGCTGGGTGGGACAGCTAGTTTATTATATTACTAGCTGTGCCCGCGACTTCGTCCGCGTGGATTAAACCAAAAAAAATAATGATCAGTTTCTAATAAATGTAACAAAAAAAATAATCATCAGTTTCTTTCAAATAAAGGTAACCTATATTACTCCTTTTTATAACAGCTATTTGCCAGTGAAAGTCCCGTCAAAATCGGCCCAGCAGTTTCAGAGATTAGCCGCAACAAACAGACAGACAGAGAGACAAGAATTGTAAAAATAAATATTTTTGTGTTTGTAACGTATATATATTATAAAAAGCGGTTATTTCAGTATTACAAACAGACACCCCAATTTTATTTATATGTATAGATGTACAGGTTATTAATCCCTCACACCACAGCCACGTCGTATACAGCCAGTGAGTTGGTGGTGTAGCATACACCAGCCTCTGTCATCACTTGGGTCCAAGTCAGAACGACCTTTTCTGATATCGTGGTCTTCACCTGCAGCTCAGAAGCGACCTGCAATTTCACTCAAGGAAAATAATCATCGCCAGAACATATTCAAACCAGCATATTTTATATTAGGCCTTATAAAACGTCGAAAAAGATGCACGGTTCGGGTTGGTCGTTTCCATGGAGCAGAGCCGGCAAGAAACTCCATGGTTACTCTTTTCAAATCATTAGGTATACAATGATAACAATATTAGATCGAATCCGCAATGAAGAGATTCGCAAATCAACTGGCGTGAACGAGGGTGTGATTGTAAAGATGAAGAAAGGCATGTTACGTTGGTTTGGACATATAGAGAGGAAGAGTGAAGCAAGATTGACGAAACAGATATACAAAGCAAAAGTGTGTGCAAGAAGAGGCAGAGGAAGGCCACGTTCCAACTACCTGGATCAAAT